>JAOSBM010000009.1:17735149-17753905 GCA_027568955.1 Erythroxylum tenue | reverse complement strand
ACGTTTTACATAAAACGTCGCGGAAAACTTTTACCTACATCACATTTCGCGACGTTTTTTGTGACGTTTTTTAAAACGTCGCAGAATACATTCTGCGACGTTTTTGGACATTCTGTGACATTTTAAAAACGTCGCAAAATACCTTATTTTCTTGTAGTGGGATGCAACTCATTTTTATAATGGCTAATGACCAGAATCGGTATCAATGAGGAAAGCACGAAGAATAAGTATATTCCTCAAGTAATTTGCTAATTTGTATTTATCTAATTGTATTATACATGGCAAAGAGGGTAAGAGTTTTTATTAACTTGACCACAAGAACAAATAAAAAGGTAATAGCTGTTTTGGGGAGTACTACAAATCAATAATGAGAAAAAAAGGAAGAGAAAAGAGATTATTATCAATTAAGTAAGAATTAAGAATCAATAATAAAAAATTAATATCAATCAATAGCTTTCGGTATCATTAATTATAATTAGGAAAATCTAAAGTACGATGATTTTGTAAGAAATAGTGCGACATGAAAAATATCAAGTTGCTTTGACATAGAAATCTATCTCAAGGACATTGAAGTTGATACGTCCTTCTAATTGCAGGAGGAAATTAGGTTAAATATAACTCAATTAGAATTCAATTCAACAAATAAAAGTTGAGTTAATCTAATTTTATATTAAGTTCAAACCTAATTTTAAAAGAATTTTAGTTTTAAGTTTAAAAGACCTAACTGAAATTAATAAGTTTTATTTTAAGATTGAAAAGATTTCAAAATTTTATATACTTTTTTTATCTTATCTAAAATTTAATCAAACTTACATCCAAACTTGAAATTCCAAATTCTATTAAATTTCACGTGGAGTCTAAACCTATTTAAAAATTTTCTAGGGACAATGCTTACTTTTAATACTACCTCATGTCAAAATTGGATGAGCAGTGTAGGATGTTTCATATAATATGATATGCAAAAATTTACCGAGTAGAGAGCGTTGATTACATTTCATGATAAAATATAGTCAAATCATTTAGCTTGCATTTAGGGATGTCAAATTCGGCTCGGATTATTCGGGGTCGACCCGACTGGGCCATGGACCAAGATCGGGTCGAGCATTGGCCTGCCTGTGGCCTAACTATTACTTCAAAAACGAAGTCGTTTTTAACGCCTTTCTTTTTTAAAAAATATGGTGGGCTAGGTTGGCCCGTCGGGCATGGGCCGGTCAGCCCATGGTCAGACCGACCCATGGCCGGGTTGAGTTCACGAGCCGTTCAGCCCATAATCAGGCTGGGTCACGAGCCGATCTATCCCGACTTGTCGGGCCACGGGCTACCTTAGCCGCCCGGGCCCGACGTAGCCCATAGACATTCCTACTTGCATTAGGTCAAAGTTACCTACTAATAACATGGCAGTATAACTTGTATGATTAATGATTTGTTGAATGTATCTATTAACTTAAATGTATACATAAAATCACTTTACAGTAAATACTTATTTTTCCCACCAACAACTTTTTTTATATTTATTCCCATAATTGAAAATTAGATCCCTCAATAATTAGGCTACTAATCCTCATGAGAACTTTTCTATCCTTCCCTTTGAAATTGACCAGTCCATTTATCGCAAATAGGTAAAATTAGTAGTCGTATGAAATTAGGAGAAATGGCCAGGAAGCACATATATATTTTCATAGGTCATTATGAAAATGTGCAAATGTGAATCTAGTTCTTTTTGTTTGCATCATCTCTTACTAAGGCACGACTTTATCAAAGAAGATAGGTCGATTGCAAATCTAAGGTACATCAATCCAAATCGTTATACAAATTTTGCTTCAATAATATAGAATTATGATTGAGGTAATTTTGTATTTTTGTATGACTCATATATACAGATATGCAATCTAGAAATTTTAGAAAGGAAACGAATGATTCTTGAAAGTCTTTGGGTGAATACGGTCATGTATCAAAACGTATTTTTTGGAATTCAGAGATGAAGACACGAGTTGAAATATGGGCGTTTTGATATAGCAAAGGTTTTTCTAAAGAAGGACATAGCTTAGGATATGAACTTATCAAAACTCATGTCTTTGTGTAAATAAAGAAAGTAAGATACAAACTCAGAGATATGATCATGTTCGCGATGATTTACCTTCTTTGAAAACACATTTTTGATGGATTTCAAACTTTAGAATTAGGTTGAGTTTGATAAGGAGATATTTGAGTATAATTGTACCAGTTAGATTTTATATGTAAACAAATTATTATAAATCTATTTTGATATAACCATTATTATCATTAATCAATTTAAAGAAATTAGCTACTTTTGGGTACCAATGACATATACACACTCAATTGGTTGACTTTCATTAAAATTTTATTAAGTTCTTATTTGCTTCTTTCTTTCCATTTTATTCTTGATGCATGTAATTTTTCAATACGTGGTATTATAGTATAATTCAAGAAACAATTACTTTTATTGAAAAGTTTAAGATGGAAAAGTTTAATATAGTTGGAAATTTTAGACTGTGGCAACTGAGAGTGAAGGTTATGTTTGGCATAACAAGGCATGTTAAAGGGGTCACAGAAGAATAAATTTGAAGACATGGATGAGATCAATTAGGAGGAGTTACCAGTGTGAGCAATTAGAACCATTCTACTTTGTTTGAAAGACAAGGTCAGATAACATATCATAGAGATTTCATCTCCTATTGTGATATGGATGAAGTTGGAGAGAGTCTATACATGTTAAATTACAAGTTATTTCTTAATGAAAGACTATACAGGCTAAAGATACAAAAAGGAACAAATTTGGATCAACATATCAATGTGTTTAATCAAATAGCTAGCAACCTATTAAGGCTCAAGGTGAGCATTATAGATAAAGAAAAAGCAATGGTCCTTCTTTACTCTTTACCTCCATCTTATGAAGACCTAGTGACCATGCTTATATTAGGTAAGGAGACATTATGGAGGATATTATCATTTTGTTATTGGCTCATAATATGTTTAGGAGAAGTGATTTTTATAAGAAAAAACTAGGATAATGGAAGGAAGTAGAGTAAAACAATCCATTCAAATCGTAGTTATATAACAAAATATAAAGACAAATGGGCAGCCTAGTGCTATAAGTGTGAGTAAACTAGGCATATCTGAAAGGACTATCAAAATAAGAAGAAGCAAGTGATAAAAAAGTTTAATGACTCGTTAAGTTCTGCTAATATAATGCAGAGTAGGGGTTTAGATTGCAACTAAAAAAGACGTCCTATATATTTCAACAAATCAATTAAAAGACTCATAAAATTTGGATATAAGATGCTCATATAACATGAAAATAAGCTTTGATTGGTTTGTGTCATGTATTTCAATCAACATTTGGACCATCTAACTAGGTTATGATAAAGCTTGTGAAATTGTTAATGTGTGATAAATTAGAAGCAAGATGTATAGTGGTGTTGTTAGGATATTGTGTGATGTTCTATATGCACCAAATTAAAGGAATAATTTAATATGTTTGACCACCTTATATATGAATGACTATAGATATAAAATTGACATAGACAACATTAAGGTGACAAAGGATATGATGGCTATAATGAAGGAACCAAAACTGGTAAAAAAACATATGTATACTAATAGGGAGCACAGTTGCAGGTGGAGAGGTTGCTATAGTAAAGGTAAATGGTGATAGTATTGTATTATGATGCAAGTGATTGGGTCATCTTAGTAAACAAAATATAGCAAAACTTCATAAAGGAGCCTACTGAAGGGCATCAAACATTGTAAGTTATATATTTTTTAAGGTTTATATGCTTGGTAAAAATTCTAAGGTGACATTCAAAACAGGCAAGCACAAAACTGAAGGAAATATAAACTATGTGCATACTAACATATGTAGTCCTACTAAAGAGTTGTTACAGGGATCTTAGTACTTCGTTACATTCATCAATAATTTTAATATAAAAAATTTTGGTTATATTTGACGATGTAGAAATTTGAGGTTTTTGTAAAGTTCAAAGATAGAAGGTTGAGGTGAAGAACTGAATATACAGATGAAAAAAAAACAAGTACTCGAAATTAGAAGATACTGAGTACACAAATTGACAATTCCAAAAATTATATGAAAAATAGAAGATTTAGAGACATATATAATTTAGAAACACCACAACAAAACATTGTTTCAAAGTGGATGAATAGATCCACAATTGACAAGGCCAAGTACTTGAGTCTGAATATAAAAATCCTTAAGATTTTTTTAGTGGAAGCAATGAGCATCGTGTGTAACATATCACTTAGACATCACTGGATAGGATAGCGAAAGAGCAAGTGGATAGTAAATAAGGTAGAGTTTTTGGAATTGAAAATCTTTGAATATCCTATATATATTCCTGTTTTAAGCAGTGAGAGATTCAAACTTGATATAAAGTTAAAGAAGTGTATCTTTATTGAGATAATAAAGGTGTAAAAAGAATATAATTTTTGAGATACAAAATAAAAAAATGGTGATTAGTGAAGATGTAATATTTGATAAGCATCACATGTTAAAGAAAACATAAAGAGGATGTGTCGGGATTAGCATAGAGCAGTAATAAAGGGGTATAAGTGAAATTAGATTAGCCAAGAGAAGATGTGAAAAAGGCTAAAAAGTCTAGTTTAGCAAATCAAAGATTGATTTCGTAGGAAAAGTAGTATCACAATATTGACATGGATAGAGTAAGACATACAATTGGGCCCCTAAATATATGTGATTGGAGAATACTCAATATTCTTCACACTTATCATTCGTAGGAGGGATCCAACAATTTTTCAATAGGTTACAAATAACCAAAGAGAATAATAGATGATGAGAGCTATAATGGAAGATGTGAAGTCTTTGCATAAGAACCAGATATGAGAGTTGGTGTAGCTTCCCAAAAAGAAGAGGTCTATAGTGTGCAAGTGGATATATAGAGCATATAAATGTGAAGAAAATTTTTCTTCATGGTAATTTAGATGAGCAAATTATATGGAGTAAACTAAAAGATTTAGTTAACTTGTAAAGGAATAGGTAGTATGTCAAATAATAATTTTGGTACTACCAAAAAATTATTAGGAATAGATATTCGAGTGGATATGAGCTTTAAAAAATTGTGGTTATCTTAGTATTATTGTATTAAAAAGGATTTGAACAAATTTAAAGAACCCCGTTGGCAAATCACTCTAATATTTTCCTAGATCAATCTCAGGAAATAAATGTAAAGGTTGATGATATGTCTAATGTACCATATGGTAGTGGTATTGGATGTTTAATGTATGTATTGTTTTGTACTAAGCTAGATATGACTCATGTTGTTAGTCAAGTTAGTAAATATATGTCAAAACGTATAAGATAACATTAGGAAGCAACCAAGTGGATATTTAAGTACTTGATAGATACAATAAACTATAGGGTTCTATTTAATAATCAGTAGGGTGGTCCTTCTGTTATGGATATACAAATTCAAATGATATAAGAGATTAGGCTAATATGATGTCCATTATATTGTATACAAATTTAAATGATATAAGAGATTTGGATAATATAAGGTCTACTATATTGTATACAAATACAAACGATACAAGAGATTTGGATAATATGAGGTCTACTATATTGTATGCCTTTACTCGTAAACAAAGGTCTATTTGTTAAAAATCAATATTATAATATATATGGTTGCATTATCTACAACTAAAGAAGAATACATGGTAGTGGTTGAGGTTGTTAAGGAGGCATTATGACTTATATCTTAGTAAAGGAAGTGATCATCAATTAAGTTAGATTTCTAATACATTGTGATAGTTAAAATGCCACTTATTTAGCATATAATCAATTTTATCATATAAAAACTATACATATAGATATGAGGTTTCACAAAATTAAGGAGCCAATTACATCTGGACAAGTCTTGTTAAAAAGGTTTGTACTTTGTAGAATGCAGTTGATAGATTGATAAAGTAAACTAATACAAAGAAGTTCAAGTATTGTTTGAATTTGATTACTATCTCAAAATATTAGGCGAAGAGTATATTCGTTAATGTGAAGATTGTTCTATATGGCTCATATATATGACATACAATCTTCGAGTTTAGGAAAGAGAATAGGCATTTTTGGAAGTCTTTGGGTGAACATGATATGACTTACAATTGTGTGATATGGCTTTTTTTTTAGAATGTAAAGGTAAAGACAGAGATTGAAACACAAGGATATTAGTATAGTGAAGGACTTTTCAAAAAAAAGGAAACTATTTGGAATATGAGGTTGTCAGGTTATACAAACGAAAATAATAAAATGCATGACATAGGATATGAATGTATTGAACTTGTGTCTATGTACATAGATAAGCAGTGAAATATACGATTTGGAAAATGGGTGTGCTTGTACCCGATATTCTATTTTAGAAAAGAAAAATGAAATATACTATTTGGAATACGACACTTATCTTTTTAAACATTTTAGTTTATTTTAAACTGTAAGAAGTTTCTAAAACTATTAAATTCATGTTTAAATTAGGTTATTTGATGTTGTTTCTCAAGAATTTGTTACCAAATTAAGAGTCAAAGCTTCTATTTGACCTCCTCTTTTTCGCTTTTAGAGTCTTCATCTTGTGTCTATATTCAAGATCTTGATAGCTCTTTTATTATAAATTCTTTTTAATATATAGTATGATCGCTTTTTTAACTTTGGGAACAATGCTTGAATTATGCGAGCAAGTTGTATGCTTATCCAATCAAGCACAATTTGGACAATGCTCCTAAGTTACGAGAAAAGCACCATTTGGTATATATGTTGCATCATAGTGGAGCGGGTAAAGGAGTTGATGTATAAAACACCAAAGTAATCGACTCTAAAAATCTTTCTTTTGTAGGATACTTATTTTCATTTTATAAGGGTCCATTTAATTCAGGTCATTTTTTCTTGAATTCCACAAAAATCCGAAAACTGTATTAAAGTCTTGTAATATCTTAGTTCAATTATTGTATCGTGTAATGTGTTGTACATGCATGCTATAGAGTATGCTCTATATATGGTATACTGGAGTAATTTAAGCATTTAATCGTATTATTTAGGTTATAATGGAGATCACGGATAGACCAAAGATGGTTCTAGGCTCGACTGAAAATTTCTCAGAAAATTTCTTAAAACTCTGAAAAGCTACAGAATGAGTTCAAACGAGCTTTTAAAAGCCCTAGAAATGTGCTTTGAGGATTTAGGTCACACTTTTGAATGAAATCTAGAAGATTTCGGTAAATAGTATTTTTAGATGAATAGTAAATCCATGTTAATAGTATTTTTGCTGGAATAGTGATTTTGGGGACCCAACCCTTAGAAAAAAAAAGAGAATTGAAAATGTTAAGAATAAGTATTAGAGTCTAATGATACTGAAATGGATCAAAAATAATTCCAATCGGATGGATTTTAGGAATGTAGAAAGTTTAGGACTTAAAATGCACTTTCTGGAAAATAATGTGTATTAAGGATTTTAAACCCATTTGAAAAATTTTTAAAGAATCCAATCAATAAGTATTGATCCTAATTCAAGTATTTCATGGTCAATTTGATGATAAGACGGTTGTGAAATATTTTCAGGATTTAATTCGTTTAGTTGGTGAATTAAATGCATTGAAAGGCAATTTGGTTTTTTAGTATACATTAAAGAGCAATTTGGTCTTTTTTGTATTCATTAAAAGGCAATATGGTATTTTTACAAGAAGTTAGTGGATTGATGAGTCAATAAAAGAGAACCAATAGGAAGGTGACATGTGGAATCCATTAAATGAGTGTAAAAAGTAAGAATTAAGAAATTTTGCGTCATTTTGATGTAAATTGTGAGAGTGAATGGAGAGAGTCATATGAGATACCAAAAACAAAAGAGAAAAGAATAGAAGCAAGTGTAGCGCCCCCTACCGTAGAGTACCCACCGGGACGCCCGCCTGTTATTCCGGTACGTATCCTACGATACGAGACATTAGTCAACCCAAATGGCATCACCAGGAACTCAAAATGCCCATACCTGCTCCTGAACGCACTCTTAGGCACATCAGCCTCTGCTATCTTCATCTGATAATACCCTGACCTCAAATCCAACTTAGTGAATACCTGAGCTCCCTGCAACTGATCAAATAGGTCATCGACTCTCACATCAATAACATGGGCCAGATAGGTCTCACATCCTCCCTGCATCAACCTCAGGGCACTCAAGAAGGAAATCATCCGGGATGGCACTGCCAGACTAACTCCTCTGAACACTACTCTAGGCTGACCAGGAGACTCTAAGATAACCTCCTTGGTGTAGCAGTCCATGATGGCCCTATGTGCAGTAAGCCAGTCCATGCCCAAAATCACATCTATCTCCCTCAACTGTAACACTATTAGGTCTGCCCTCAACACTGCTTGATCAATCACAATCGGACACCCCTTGCAAACTTCTCCTAAAGCAGTAGTGCTACCTAGAGGTGTACTCACCTCTAACCCATACTGTAACCTCTCCCTAACCCCATGCAATCTACATGACAAATGCGATGCGATGAATGAGTATGTGGACCCTGGATCTAGCAGTGCAAATGCTTCAAAGACAGAAATAAGAAGCGCACCTGCTACCACCTCTGGGGAATCCTGGGCCTCCTGCCTGGTCATAGCATAGACCCTGGCCTGGGACTGCCGTCGGCTACCTCGCCCCTCAGTCCTCACAAAAGAGCCTTCAGCTCTGCCTCGGCCCCTACCTCGGCCCCTCTGCCCGGATCCACCAACCCTACTCTGCTGCACAGTGGTATTCCTGAGGTTCCTGTCATCTTTTTATTGCCACTAAGTATGCAATTTTTCAATGTGTATATTGAGAGTTATGACCTGTTGAATGTTGGCTGTTTATGTGCATTGTGCTGGAACCTAGCCCTTCATGTAAGTTTTGTGAGTATTGTGCTTGGAAGCTAATCCGCACCCGGTTGGCTCGATCAGACATGGGCACCTTTATTGAGTTGAGGGCTGCTATAGTGCAAGTGGAGCAACAAATGAGGCAGAGACAGGCGCATGAAGATTCCATTCCTAATCACTCTCACCCCTTTTCAAATTACTATTCTACCCTTCCCGTCGGGGGTGGGATGTTATAGCAAGAGTTGGTTTCGGCCATTGTTGAGAGAAAGGAGGGAAGAGAGAGAAAAAGGGAAAAGATAAAGGAGAAGTGATCTAAAGCATTTTTCATGCTCTTCTACCTCCAATCAAGCATCCTATAAGGTTCCATAGCCATCCAAGTGAAGAGGAAGAAGAAAATGGGTAGGTATGTTTACTAGTTTTGGTGAAAATTTGAGTTTGTTGTGTTATAGTTTCAATTTGATTTTGATGGTTTAAATTACACCCTTTTGATGTAATATCAAGGTTTTATTACATTGGAAGCAATTAGGAGAAGAAAATCAAAAAAACCTAAAGTGTGGAACCTTGGTCAAAGCTGAGGTCTATTGCCTAAAGTGTTTTATGTTGTCATTTGATGATTTAAGATTAATGAATGGCATTAGGAAGTTAGTTTATTAATGAAAGAATGGAAGAAAAACCATGGAAACGATTGGATGAGTTTTCGACCATGGTTAGGGTTTTTAATATATTATAATCCAAAATTCTACTTTGATGTTTTATGATGTTCATAGCGTGATTTTGATACTAATGAAGTAAAGAAATGAAAAAGAATTAGTTTGAAATTGGTTTTGGTTGAAATTTGGCCTAGAGTACGTGATTTTGCAAAAAAATTGTTAATGAAATTTTATGACTTAAATGTGCTTATTAAATGTCATAGAAGTGAATTTCGATTGGTTTTAAGTGTTAGAAATCAAATGTAATTCAATTGGAAAAGTTTAGTATAAAAATTGTTAAGTATAGCCTTAAAGGCATTTTTGGTATAAAAGAATGGTTATGGTGTAATGATCATGTGAATGTGGTTAAGGACGGTCATTAAGTGTATTTGTGGTATTGGAATGATTAAATAAAATGTTATGTTACTAGTTGGAGAAAATTTAGTATATGGAATGTATATGGAAAGTAATGATGTTGACTTGGTTTATGGTGTATTTAGTTGGAAAATGTATTAAGGAGTTGAACGTATTTGTATAAGGTTTTTGGGTTGGAAAACAAAGCCAACTGAAGGGATTCAAAGTGGTAACATGGAAACTAGCAAGTTGTGAGTGTACTTTAAATTGATTTTACGCAAAAGGTTTTTACTTTAACATGAAATCAACATTTATGTTGAGTTTTATATGGGTGTTTTTCAATTGTTTTACATAAATAAATTATGATGAGAACCAAACTGGCCTAAGCAAAGCTCTAAAGGAGCCATTGAGCATTCAAGGAGGCCTAATTACAAGAGCTAGAGCCAAGAAGATAAATGAAGCTATAAATGGGCTAATTGAAGATATACAGACTAAACAAGCTGTAATTAGCTTGGAAAGTATTCAAGGCCCAATAACTCTGATCCAAGCTGAGTTAAGGTGTTAAGTTGACATTTTGTGCTGATTTTGTATATACATCTCTTTAATGTGTTAAAATTATTATTCAAAATTGAAGAATTTGTTTCTTAATTGTTCTTAGATGATTTTCAACATTTAAGAGATGAAATTGAATCAAAAAGATGCAAAGGAAACAAAGATAATCCGAAAATTCCAGATTGGCTACAAATTCAATAACTAAATGTGGGTATGTGCAAGAACAAAAACTATCTGCAAGATTTGTTTTTAAATACAGATCTGATTCACTTATTTTTATGATTTTGAGAATCAGATTACATCCTTATTGATGGGGATCGACGACCTGAATCTGGGGGAAGATTATCTACAAAAGATCATGGAGAAACGGAGGAGATCGAAGGAGATAAAAGGGAATTTACGTTATTGTTCACGTAGACCACTTTAGGGGATAGTTTTTACATTTCTGCAGTTTTTCTTCTTGCTTTTCGACAGCCATAATTAGGTCTTTCATTTTCTGCAATATTTCTCTAGGAGTTTTCGAATTTTCTAAGAAAGACCAGGGATGGAGACTTTACATTTGGCTATTTCTTTGTTGGTTTTCACTTTCGTTATGAGTATCTAAATCCTTTTTCTTGGTTAAGGGAAACTACGTTATCATCTATTATGTGTGAGATGTTCCAATAAAGTTTGTTTTGTTGATGAATATTGAGTTCCTTCCTAATGGCTTTTATGATTGAATTGATTGATTTTTAGGATGCGCAACTAGGAGTTGATTCGCTTAATAGCTAGATTAGTAAAATATGACGTTCAGTTTTGCTAATCACAAGTGGCAATTAGGATTACCATCTTCACGTTAGAGTTCGAAATTCTAAGAAGAAGCTCATCTTGATTAAATGCATATCGTACAAGTGTTGTCTTGTTCATTGGTTTCTTAGTTCTTAAAGCTATTACTCAATTGAACTTACGATCGTGTATAAGTTGTTGATTAATAAGAATACTTAGAATACATGTTTCTATTCATTTAAACTTAAGAGGAAAACATCACCCAATGAATATTTGTTGATGAACTAAATTTTATATCAAGGATCCATATTAGTGTGATAACATGGTAACCTGAAACCAAGATTTGTTTACTGAATTTTCAGATCTGAATATTTTAACTTAATTTCAATTTGTTTATTTCTAATTTCTTAAATTATGTGAACCAAACCCCCTCCCCCTCCCCCCCAATTTTTTTTATTCTTTAATTCGTATAACATTTACCTTTAAAAATTTCTCGTAGGAATGATCCCTACTTTCTACTACTACATTAATTTATATTGCAAGAAGTTGGTTTCTTTTTAAATTTGGTTACAGACGACAGCAATAGCAAATTTTGGCGTCGTTGCCGGGGAATTTCTTAAAAGTTTTTTTAGTGATGTTTTTGTTTTTGTTTTTGTTTTTGTTTTCGTTGCTCTTGGTTACCTTCTATTTGTTTTAGTTTCACATATTTTTCTGGCTTTTCAATCTTTTAGCGGCATGGCTCATTATCAGTATGCTTTTGATTTTGATTTTTCATATTATCCTTATTATAATGATGAGTTTCCATCTGTTACTACTTCTAGGTTTGACCATCAAGTGGCGGATTTCACATCCATAGTCGTGCAAGTATCGAGGGATGACCAACAAGCTAAGGTATATGGAGTTTGCTGATTTTTAGGTTATTCTTTTTATACGTGTCCTGTTTTATAGGATACACAGTACAGCTTTGCTTCTCCACCAAGCTATTATCAAGAGCAATCCTACTTCCAGCCAGAGCCTCCACCTCCACCATCGCCACCACAAGCTGATCATATGTCTTTGGAGGAGATCGTAATGAGTTTGGCGACTAGCACTCTTCAATTCCAGCAGGAAATGAGGAGTAGCTTGAAGAGCTTGGAAGATCAATTGAGCCACTTAGCGGAGAGAATAGAAGTCCAAGTGTCTGCAAGAGTTCTTAGCTAATAGGAGAGTGATGTGGAAGAGTTGTGCATTCCTTTAGAGAGTGTAGATAATTTAGAGAACCTAGAAGCAATAAAGGAAGAGCAAGCAGATTTAGGAGAGGAAGAGGTTATAGTTCGAAAAAAGATGGAAGATGTGCAACCTCCTAAGATAAGCGATGAAGTTCATGCTATAGCTAACCGAATTTCAATTCGTTTGCCTAATTGTTTACAGGTAAATGAAGAAGAAGAATAAGAAAAGAAGCAAGAAGAAGAAAAGCTGCTAAGGAAATATGAGTTGAACGAGCTGTAGGTGAGTGAGCTGAAGACCCAAGGTGGCAAGCAGGATATCGAGTCTCCACATCCATTAGTGATACTCTTATGAAGACCATCCTGGTGTGAGAAGGGTAATGCTCGAAAAGACGAATGGACATTAGAGTATGATGATGAAACGATAAAGTTCCACTCCTTAGAAGCCTTGAGGCATCGTGCTGATAAAGAGCCTACTTCGAGGGAAGGTGCTCCAGGCACTTTAAAGAGTTTGAGCATGGTTCCTGTTAGGCTCAAGCATCCATTCGATAATGGATGATGTACATATGCTAATGGTCAAGCTTATGACCTTAAATAAGCGCTTCATAGGAGGCATCCCATCCGTATCCCTTTCATTTATGTGTTTTTCTCTTTTATGCATATCTTTTGGGTGTTTGCTTTGAGTTTTTTACTTGTTTTCTTTGGTTTGTTTTGTTTGTAGTCATTTGAAAAGGAAGTTGCAATCATTCATTTCAAAACTTCATATGGCGTCTTCAATCTAGGGGAGTACTTCTATTTCCATCCCTCTTTTGTGCTTTTATTGTTTTTGGACATTGAGGACAATGCCCATTCTAGGTGTGGGGGAAGGATATGGAGTACGTGTGTGTGAATATGTGGTCTTGCCTTTCTTTGATACTCTTTTCAGTTTTTGCATGCTTATGTTGTGTGTTAAGCCATGAAGCTTTGTCATATTAGTTTGGAAGAGATTGAGTATTAAATTGGTTTATATGAGTCTAAAGTGAATCATGCGGATTGATTGCAAAAATCGATCTTGTCAACTTAGTCAAAATTTTGACATTTGAGTGATTAGGTAATTTGTGAAATTAAGGTGAATTCTTGAATCAAACATGTGAGTGGATTTAAGCTTTAATGACATCATCTTTACGTCATTCTATTTCTTTGTATTGCGTGATGCTTCCCTAGTCAAGTTTGCCTTCAAAACTTGCACTGAACTAGATTGAATTTGTTTGATTACTTGGGTTATGAAAATGATTAAGGCCTCCTTTGTTTTTACACCTTTAGCTTAAAAATAACCCATCTAGTTATTTTTCCTTTGTAAACACTTTTGAGCCTTTAACCGTGTTTGTTTTTCAATTAATCACTTTACAGTGAAACCCAAAAACCCCATTAGCCCCTATCGTAAGTTAAATGTAGTACTGAGTAAGCATTTGATTTTGGGACTTTTATTTTGTATTGTGTTCTAAGATATTTTTATAGGTACTTCTACTCATGTGTTTATTAAATTATGTTGCTATTAATTTCTCTTGTTTTTATTGCTCTTCCTTGTTCTTAGCCAAGTAAAAAAAAAGAAAAAGAAAAGGGAAAAAGGAAAAGGGAAAAGGGAAAAAAAGAGAAAAGGGAAAAAGGAAAAAGAAAAAAAAATAAAAGGGAAAAAGGAAAAGAAAGAAAGAAGCAAGAAAAGAAAAGAAAAAGAATAAAGCATACCCATAATAAAGTCCTTATGATCTATGAGCTTATGTAATTCGAATGAATGATAACTGATGAATTTGCAAGCCTATGGTAGTGCACTATGTTAGAGGGAGATTTGAGAGAAATACTTTAACCTTAATCACTTGAGTGTAAGAGAGAAATCTGTTAGAAAAATTCACCTTGGTTTCATACTTGCCTTTTGAACAAAGATGTCTTATTTTAAATTTGTTTATTTGTATCAGTGAAAAGTGATTATGATGTATGTTGCAACCTAAGTCTTACTGGACTATGTTAACGGATTGTGTGCACTTAATCTTATGAAGAATGAATTGATAGAGTGTAGTGGTTTGGCATGTTTGCTCGAGGGCGAGCAAAGGTTTGGTGTGGGGGAATTTGTTAAGTTGTCATTTTATGTTTATTTTGTATATAAATCACTTTAATGTGTTGAAATTATTATTCAAAATTGATGAATTTGTTTCTTAATTGTTCTCAGATGATTTTCAACACTTAAGAGATGAAATTGAATCAAAAAAATGCAATGGATACAAAGATAATCCGAAAATTCCAGATTGGCAGCAAATTCAGTGACTAAGTATGGGCACGTGCAAGGACAAAAACTATCTGCAAGATCTGTTTTTAAATGCAGATCCGATTCACTTAAGATTTTTATGATTATGAGAATCAGATTACATCCTTATTGATGGGGATCGACGACCTGAATCTAGGGGAAGATTATCTACAAAAGATCATAGAGAAAAGGGGAGATCGAAGGAGATAAAAGGGAATTTGTGTTACTGTTCACGTAGACCACTTCAGGAGATAGTTTTTACATTTCTGTAGTTTTCTTCTTTATTTTCGATAGCCATAATTAGGTCTTTCATTTTCTGCAGTATTTCTATAGGAGTTTTCGAATTTTCTAAGAAAGATCAGGGAAGGAGACTTTACATTTGGCTATTTCTTTGTTAGTTTTCACTTTTGTTATGCTTAGCTAAATCCTTTTTCTTGGTTGAGGGAAACCAAGTTATCATCTATTATGTGTGAGATGTTCCAATAAAGTTTGTTTTGTTGATGAATATTGAGTACCTTCCGAATGGCTTTTATGATTGAATTGATTGATTTCTAGGATGCGTAACTAGGAGTTGATTCGTTTAATAGCCAGATTAGTACAATATGACGTTCAGTTTTACTAATCACAAGTTGCAATTAGGATTACCATCTTTACGTTAAAGTTGGAAATTCTAAAAAGAAACTCATCTTGATTAAATGCATGTCGTACATGTGTTGTCTTGCTCATTGGTTTCTTAGTTCTTAAAGTTATTACTCAATTGAACTTACGATCATATCTAAGTTGGTGATTAATAAGAATGCTTAGAATACATGTTTCTATTCATTTAAACTTAAGAGAAAACATCACCCAATAAATATTTGTTGATGAACTAAATTGTATATCAAGGATCCATATTAGTGCGATAACGCAGTGACCCAAAACTAAGGTTTGTTTACTGAATTTCCATATCTAAATATTTTCGTTTAACTTCAGTTTTTGTTATTTCTAATTTCTTAAATTAGGTGAACCAAAACCCCTCCCATTTGTTTTAGTCTTTAATTCATATAACATTTACCGTTAAAAATTTCTCGTGGGGACGATCCTTACTTTTCACTACTACATTAATTTGTATTACAGGAAGTTGGTTTCCTTTTAAATTTGGTTGCAGGCGACAGCAGTACCATAAGAAACCCAATGAGTGTCTAAATTATTCCTATTTGTTCCAAGCATTCCAAGATTCGTGGGAGACATCAAGAACGTTTGCAAGCTATCCCAACAAATCAGGAATGATTTCTTACCTTAATTAGCTCAATCAAATAATGATTCTAGTCAAATCATTCAATTAGGGTGATTACCTTAATTAGCTCAATGAAATAATGATTATGATCAAATTATTCAATTAGGATGATTTATTATCTTAATTAACTCTTACCTTAATGCCTATATAAAGGCAAGCGCTGTATTGTTCAAGGTTTAGAAAAATTCATAATTGATGGACTGAGCTTAATCTCTCTTTTGGTTCCTTTGTGAACTCATGAACTTATCAAGATTATTTTCTTGTGGCATTTAAAACCTATCTCATACCTTTGGTTCCTATCTTCTATAGACATCAGGTCAATGTTTTTTTCTCCTAAACCTGTTTTCAGCTTTTTTGGATTCCTTGCTTCCAATTATGTGATTGTTGGGTTTCAAGGTCATCCTTGAGGTTCACATTAAATTCTTTGCAAAAGACTTAATGACATGTGATTTTAACATATGCATTCAATTGTATGATTATGAGATTGAAAGAAGTTGAAAATTTGGAACATAACATTTTACAATTTCACAATCGTGACAATCCCATAATTGATTTCGAAAATTTTGTGAGTTTCTTTTTAGCTACGAAATGGTTTAAGTTTTATGCCAGAAGTTAAGGTATAAAGAAAAATGATTTCTGTTTTTTAGCCTATGGTACACCGTTAGGCTCATTACATATTATTATACCTATCAGAGTATTCCAACCAAGCATGGCAATGTATGGGGGGTGTCAGTTACTAACAGTGGGTGGCATTGTGTCTATTAGTAGTCTAGTGAGTCGCCTTCTGCACATACGAAATATATAGAGTGTTAGCCAAAATTTTTCATAGGTAGGCAATGTAGAACCAACTCCGTAACTTGTTACAAGTAAGCGATACAAAACTAGCTCCGTAATTACCAATTTATAGTGGTTAACCTATTACGGGTAAGCGATGTAGAACTATCTCTGTAAATAGTGGTTAACTAGTTGCAAGTAAGCGATATAGAACCAACTCCATGACTTTATGCCTAGGGTATCGTATAGTAAAGAAACTAGTGGTGAGCTACGTTGAGTAAGAAAATTCATAAAAGTAATAATGTTGTCACTATTTATTGTAAAAGTGATTTGAGAGGTACCATATAGAACCAATTCTAGTGGTTAACTTATTTTTATTATAAAAGTTTTCAGAAAACTTATTGTCACCATTGTTTATTGTTTAAGGAAAAATAGAAATTTTGAAACTTTTATATTATGAGCTTAATTTTAAAAAAGCATTTCGAAATAGTATTTCATGTTGAGTAAGAAAATTCATGAAAGTAATAATGCTGTCAATATTTATTATAAAATTGATATGAGAGGTACTGTATGGTACCAATTACAATGGTTGACTTATTTTTAGTAAAAAAGTTTTCAGAAAACTTATCGCCACCACTGTTTATTGTTTAAAGAGAAAAGAAATGGAAAAATGGAAACTTTTGTATTATGAGTTTAATTTCGAAAAGCATTTCGAAATAGTATTTCAGAAAAATTGAAATTGTGTTTTACGAAATGTTATGTTATTACCAAATTTGATGATACACGAATGAATTATTATGACAAATATTTTACTATGAGCTTTATTATTGTATAAGACTATTTTAGTTATATGGTTATGAAAAGTTTAACTTTTAGTAAATTGATTAATACTTACTAGCGCACTCTTATTTTTATGTTTTTAAACAAACCACTCCAGGTATGCGTACAGGTGCTACAGTAATTAGGACTCCGCCAAAGGATTAGTTGTACCATCGGATACTACTGTGCTTGTGTTAGTTTTGTTAGTTTTAAATTATTTTAGAAAGAGTTCAAAAGTTCGATCTTGTGAATATTTGTGGAATTGTAAATATCTTTTATTTAATGAACCACGAGGGCTTTGATCATCAATGATGTTTTTTTAAAAATGTTGAGAATTATGTTTTTGTGATTGCTTGTGATATGGATCTGAGGTCCCATTCCAAAAGTTGAATTGGTATATAAAATATTAGAAATGTTTTAAAAGGTGTTATGCAAGTTTTTGAAATTTGAGAATCTTAAAAAAATAGTCGTTATGTTGCCAAAATTTTCAATAAAATGATAGAAAAAATTTCTCACCATTTTCCCCACTTTTAATTTTTAAAGTATGAAAGGTTTTTAATAGTTGAATGACTTGACTTTACGGAAACCTTCGGTCGAGTCAGATATCAATTGAAGGACTACCGTGAAGTCGCCAAAAGGGCTTCACTCGAGTTCCGAAAGGAGAACTCCGAGATGGGTCCTTTCAAGTCTTGTTACCCGGTGGTCGCAAAATATCTTCTCTTTTAAGCATGGTGAGCATGGTGTTCTTAGACTTTAGATGACCTCTAAGTTGTGTGAATATAATGTTGCACGCTCCTTTCAAAAATCTAACAAGTAATATCATAGTGTTATGTGGAACACGATGTGTTTGTGCTCCCTTGTTCCCATGAGAGAAACGACGCCATGTTTGCTTTATCCTGTCTTACTATGTCCAAGAGAGAACCGACGCCATGTTTGCTTTATATTTTCAAAGCATGCGTAGACTTCAGATAGAGGAGATCAAACTAAAAAAGCCAAGTCGCTGGAGAAAGAAACATGTTATCAAAGCCATGTTTAAATGTTGATTATTTATGGCCATGTTTAAATGTTGATTATTTATGTACTTCTCGATTTTTGCAGTACAGGATTATTATTAAAACATGTTTATTATAATTCATAGACATTATTAATTTTGTTGTTGATATTAAGTGTAT
>JAOSBM010000009.1:17707871-17726825 GCA_027568955.1 Erythroxylum tenue | reverse complement strand
AATTTAATTGTAATAAAGTTTTGATTTTTTTCCTACATACTATTATTCTTATTATTAATAAATTATTTATATATTAACGAGATTAAATAATATGATTGAATTTACGAGAATAAGAATAAGGAGAAAAACACAAAATAATAAAATTTGTTATTGGTTTTGGAATAACGTTTTGCAAACTTAAAAGTGGCTGGAAATCCTAAGCCAAATAATAATATGGCTGAAGACGGCTGTACTCTGTCCATAGTAGCGCGTCAAATTTTATCGTTTGGGCATTAGATATAATAAGACCCCCCAGATCCTCTGTCCAAGCTCCTGTGTTCAACTCTGTCCAATGCTCATCTTAACCATCCATGGATGGATGGTTAAGATGAGCATTGGACAGAGTTGGACACAGCAACTTGGACAGAGGATCACCTCTCCAATAAGACACGCTACCATCAGATATCAGACGGAGGATTTGAACTCGAAATGCTGAAGCAAGAGAGATGTCTGGATGAGTCAGCTGCATTGGGTTCAGACTTCGAACTTCAGAGGGTTGAGACGTCTGAGCTTTGACTTGACTTTCTATAGTTGCTGGGCTGCGATTCTATGCGGGCAACTCTTGGTGGGGATGAATCACTCAACTAGATTGTAGCTGACGTGGTTAATCATTTACAAGCCAACTGCCGGAAGTGCGTAGGCTTGTGGAGTGGATAAAATTTGAAATTAACAAAGAATGACAGCAACAATATAACTACCCTCCATTATTTTGACTCTTTCTAACAGTCAACAAAACCGAGTTTATTCGATAACGCGGGAGCTTGGCACAGTATGTATTACACAAACACGCCTCCAAGACCCACCGTCGGTCTTCTTTGCGAATTTTGTTCCTCTCTACAATGCTTAGAGCCTTCTTAGTGTTGCTGGTTACGGGCTCCGCCTTAACCACCCGGGTCAGCTCGCATAATGAGCCGGGTCAATGGAGCTGCGGATCGGACTATGGTATTGGAGTTGTCGCCGCTTTCAATCCCGGAGTTGTCACCGTCGACGGCCACGCCGAAGATTGGAAAGACATTGTCGGCTCCCAGTTTTCTCTACTTTCGGCTCTCGACCCCGATGCCGATAAAAAGTACGGCGGTGGCAAAATGACCGTTAAGGTAGTTTTCCTGTACGTCTCTTTTTGTGTTCTGTTCTTATCTTAAAAACCAGAAAAAATCTTGATAAAGATTGGATTTCGTTACGTGGTTCTGTGAGATAAGCAATAGATCTTTTTGTCAGGCCTTGCACGATGGTCATGATATCTACTTCTTGTTACAAGTTGATGGGAAGTATGCGTACACGGCAGGGTAAGTTGAATTTGTTGAAACTCATGGATATGCGATAAATCTAAAATTTTCCAAGATTGTGTCTCTTGTGTTTGTTTTTATGTTTAGTCAGTAATATCAATGATTTAGTAACTCCAGTCCATAATACTACTTCATTTAGGTGAGTTAAGTACTTGGGAGGATTAGTACGGTTTTGTAGTAGTGGGAACTGGGAATTGCTCATTTTGCGTTCAATGACAATTAGAATGACCACAATTCTCGGAGATAACAACTTCAGATGTTAGTTGACATGAACAAATCAAACACCTTTCACTTTCCTTGCTTTCCGTTATGATTATTATCATGTCATTGAACGCTTTTGTTTATGTCGAGGGGAGTAAATGTTTAAGCGCTTTGTTTATCTTGTGTGGCATGGAGTGACTGTTTAGGTCAATAGGATATTTGGGCTTTGAATTCTCTAACTCAAAGGGCTTTATCAGATTGAATTTAATTTGTGTATTGCAGCAATAGCAACAAATGCCCATCTGTGGCTCTCATGTTTCAAATTGGTGATAATGCCACCTACCACAGAGTGAGTGGCTTCCTGAGTAACTGCATTGTTCTTGTCTCAATGCAAGTTTGTAGTCAATATCTTTTATTAACCACGACAAACTTGTTTGTGTTAGATGGGAGGTTGCAAGGATGGACCTGACACTTGCACCGACAAAACTTGTAAAGGTTATGAAGTTGACATCATGCATTTCTCAATTGGAAATGCCATTCCAGGGCGATTATATGGTGGAAATCCAGTAGACAACGGACATGGAAACGGTGGTGATAGGTAGAGAATTGTTTAATTCTTTACCATCAATAAGATGGGAAGAGTAGTTTTGCTGTTGATGCTTGCACACTATGCTCAGTTTTCTTAATAACCTGTCGTGCAATGGTTTATTTTGGGCAGTTTTGGCCATTTGATTGATCTTTATGCCTGGAATCCACACTGTAGATATCTTGATGGAACTGGTCCTTCAGGTACTTCTACAAATCATATTAGTGTCAGTTCTTAGTGGAAACTGAAACTTGTTTGCATCATGTGAAACGGATGGGAATTGTTTCAAGAGAGAATAATAAAGTGGGATAGTGAACCAAATATAAGAGGTAAAAGGGCATGATAAAGGTACATAAACATGTAAAAGGGCATGATAAAGGTACATAAACATACTTTTATCTACATGGTAAACATCTCAACTGATGCGTCCCTTTCCTTAGAATGTTTTACTGTTGATCCATTATCTTCCGATTTTCTATTACACTAACTTCAGTTTACTCTTCATCCATCTCTTCTATTATATGATAACTATCATGGTTCTTCCTTGACCTTGTTTCAGTGCTTTCATGTTCTTTCTTCTTTTGTTAAAAAATAAAAGCCTTTAGTTACATCCTTGTCTCTCTCTGCTGATGCTTGTTCCTGATGCTGGTTTCTCAACGTGCTGATTCATGTTATTATAGTACCTTAACAATGAAAGATGCCACCTTAAATGAATATATTTTCCAATACACATTCCAAGTTTCTTTGGTTACCGGTTTCCTCTAACCTATTTATCCCCTACAGTTCACATTTCTGTTAGTTTTACTATTGGCTAATGATACTTTAGAGTTGAAATTTGACAACAGTTGTTCACCTGCAACTGTGACAGAAGTAATTTCTTTCTTCCCTATATCGTGGGGAATTTTACTTGCCTTTTGAAAGTACAGCAACAGATTATTGCCGGAGACTTGTGTCTATCTTAAGGCTAGCATTTCCTTGTACCTTTTCTTTATTGATGGGTTTTAACTGGTTATTATATCTTCTTAGTTGGCACTCAATTGCATTTCCACTCACTTGTCAAGATCTTTCTTCTAGAAATATACTTCGATCAGCTGGAAAAAATTACATAACCATGATCATATTCAGTTTGACATTTTCCCTTGACATTATATCTGTGACTCTAGTCTTGCTAATAGTTGATAATACAATAATCGATGATCAGAATATTCACAGTTGGCTGTTTTCAATTTAGGCAACGACTCGAGTGCACTGAACAACTGGAAAGGAGCATGGTGGCACAGCAGCTTTACGGTTCACTCGGGTAGTGTCCCGTTGTTTTCTTTGTCAATACTGTAATTATTCACCAACCACCTTTGGACAACAATGACGTGAGATTAAATACATAGCTAACCTGACTGGGAATTTAAAAAAAGAAGGTGGGAAGTAAAGAAGATAACTTGTGCGGGGACATGGTACTTGTAAGAGATACTAAGTAAAATCAAGATAACAATTCATGTATCTTAAGGACATGCAAGAGTGACTCGACCATGCACACACTACAAAGATTAACGTGATTTTAGTGCTTCCCATAGAAGTGTGTGTGTTGTATGATTGGTAGTTTGTGGGGTGGTGCATCAGAAATGAGAAGTGAAAGAAGGAATGAGGAAGACAGTATAATGCATTTTTCTAAATCATGTAAACATCTGCAAAGTAATTTCAATAGTTTCTGATAGTGTCTTTCCTGTGTCTTTTTAAGTGTCAGGTTATGACCTACTCTAATAATATTCTTCTTCTCTTTTTTATTTTTATTTTATATCTGCATCTTTCTTCTCTGTAATTGAACTAAGCAACTATTTTGTCATCAGGTTTTGTGGTGGAAGACAGTCCTTATTCATCGGATGGTAAACAGGGCACATATTACTTCGAATTCTCCAGGCCATTACGAACCATGGATCGCCTTCAGCAGGTTAGACACTTACTAGTCACATTCAAGTTTTGGCTGGATCTAACTTGATGATTTCAAATGTCTTAAATTTTTTCTGCTGTAAGTATCCAAGTCTGGAACTGTGTATGCCAATGAAATGAATATTGCGGTTAATTCGTAGTCCACATCACAAGATTTTGTACAAGTTGCAGGCTTAGAGATTATGTGCAGTTCAATCATAAACTCTAGGCAGATTAAATGGAGCTTATTCAACTCCTTATGTTCAAGTATAGCCTAGATTGCCTTTCCAAAACGTTTACATTGAACATTTGAAGTTATTACCTGGCTGCAGTGCACTATTATAAGTTCTTGTCTTTGATTCTCCAATTCTGCAGGATGCTCAGTTTACGATAGGGGTACGCGGCAAGATGTCTGCCGCATTCTGGTATGCCGTCGATGGAATCCCATGGCATGGGTCTGGACACTATTCTATTAGTTGTGATTGGATACCTTTAGACATTCCTCCTGGCGGATCAATGCTAATCAAACCAGCATCTTCCAGTGCCATCTCCCTTCTTTTTTCGGTAGGAGCTCTATTTGTGTCTGCATTTGCAGCATACAAAGCTGCTAGTTCCAGGAATGCCAATGACCAGTTTGTCCAGCTGGCAAATATGGGAGCTGGTCCTTAAAAGTAGCACATTCTTGTGCTGTCAATTGAGGGTTGTACTAGTCAGTTTTGTATACTTTCTCATTACAATTCTTTTTTGCAATTAGATTGGTTGTTTATTATCCACATTTCTAGTGTTTCTTGTCACTTTTACTTCTTAGGCAAATGACTGCTTAACTATATATATATAATCATAAAGCTGGAATGTAACCTGGTAGGTGGCAAGTGGTAACCATTCATGATAACCTCTTGGAGCCACTATCTTTATCTCTTCTGAAAGTTTCCACCAAAGTAGGGCAACCTTTTCTTCTTGTGAATATGAAGGTGAAGGTGAAGGTGAAGGTGAAGGTGAAGGCGCAAGTGTCTAGCTGCTGAAATATAACTTATTTTTGGTTTGTTATCCGACAAAGTTACATTGAAGTCTTCGGTGAGTCAGAACCTAACCTAGAAGAGAAGACAACCTTTGTGTGCTTTGTTAAGTTTAAGCTTATTAGGTAAAAATCATTTTGTTTAATGATTAAAAAAATTCTAATGACATTATTTTAATATAAAATTCTATTATTTGAATTCGACTCCCGTTTTAACATAAAAAATAATTTTTTAAATTCGATTCAATCTATTATTATAATTATTTTAAGATAAATTATTCTTCAACATTAGAAAGTCTTTTTTTTTTATGGTGCTTATGAATTTTTCAATATGCCTAAGAAAACAAAAACCATTAAAAAAACTCTACAAGCTCTTTATTTTTGGTTGTAGAACTAAAAATACTAATTCTTTCTTTTTTTTTTCCTTATTTGTTTGAATAAGTTTAGGGATAGTAATGAGTCGGGCCAAGCCTTGACATGGCCAATTTGACCCAATCTTATTTTTTATTTTTTAAAAAATTCAAAATGATATTGTTTTCGAGTTTGGGCTTGAGGCCTAATCAACCCAGGCCAGACCCAAGCCATTTACCAAGCCTAAATAGCCTAATCCTTTTGATGACTCTTTTATCTCATAATTACTAGAATTGGCAATTGGTCGGGTCGGATAAAATTAAGTTTGCTCCAAACTTATTCAGAACGTTATGAAATAATAAATAATATTATTCTAATATAATTCTAACTGGACTTCGGATCAGCCTTCTAGACCCGAACTGGATCTGAATTCTTGTCAACTCGGATCTGCCGTTAACTTTTACAATGGCAGGATATCACTTTCATATGCTAATTACTGCTATTGCACCATTAAAATAAATGAAATCAGTCGTAAAGCCCCACATGAAGTACGAGTGAAATCAATTACAGGCCAGAACCGGAGCTAGCCCAGCGGACTTAAAGCCTAGCCGAACAGAACAGATCTAATATCGCAATCCAGAATAAGGAACCTCCCGAGTTTACCAGATCTAACGACCCTCCAAGGATTTACGAAAACTGAAACACAGAAATTCTTTGTAGGAAGATCAAATTCAATCCTTGTACCTTTAGTTTGAAGTTCGAGTCGAATTTATTGAGATTTTGTGTGGTTCGATGGCGAGGATCAAGCCTCAGGCTCTGTTGCAACAGAGCAAGAAGAAGAAGGGGCCGAGTCGAATTAGTCCAACTACCATCTTTCTTGGCAGCTTGATTCTTCTTTTGGCTGTTTTCTTCTTGTATTCTACGTACAGACACTGGTCGCTGAGGTTTTGATTACTTCTCTAAATTATTACGTTATGTTTTCTTCTTCTTGGTCCTGAAAAGTTACTTGTGACCATTAGTTATTTTATGAAGTTCGAACTTTTGATTAAATGCAAAGAATTACGATGCTTGTAATCTTTGATAAGTTGTCTGTTGCTAGTTTAAGACATATCTATCTATCTCGTGTTCTAGGTCAAAACTCCAGGCTCAGAAGGGTGAATCAGGCTATGAGGTACTACTCGATTTGTTCTCTGTCTTTTAAAATTTTATGGATATATTGCCAAGTTTAAGTTTTTGAGTTACGAATGGTATGAATCATGGGAAATGTTTCAACTGATGCTAACGTTGTTGTTGCAAGATTTTAAGGTTGCGTTTGTCGCGGCATGCTTTAAAATTATTTCCATAGCGGGATTGTATTTCATGGATCGGTTTCTTTATCCGCTGTAGGTTGATCAGGCATTTGCAGATTCAAACAAAGCAGATCTCCCTGGCTATGCTGTATGTAATTTTTTGTGCTCAGACATTTTAATCTCTCTGGTACTCTGTTTGATGTTGCGTGTTCATTAATTGTTCAAAATTCTAGGGTTATGGTCTGAAATGCATGTTCAACTCAAATAGGCATAAAGTAGAAGCACTTGTTTCAATACACCAAGAAGAAAAATAGTGTTTGAAGTTTCCTAACCCACCCAACAACCAGGAAAAAAGATGAGATGCGTTTGGTTCTTAGTTGGATGGTCATGTTGTATAGTGTATACAGAACCATGGCATGGTGAGGAGGATCTAGCTATTTAATCAGGGTGAAGGATTTCACACTGGAGTAATTCATTGAGGGAGGGTTTGATCTCATGGCACTGATGATGAATTTATCTCAAGCTAACCCCACATTTATGATTCCAGTATTATTAATTATAGTCCTTTTTTGATGGATAATTAAGATTTTATGTGATTTAATAAATTTCCTCCATGTTTTATTAGATTTTCAGTACACCAAAAGGTTTAATAACGGTGGAACTTTTCAAGGATATTTCTCCTGGAGTTGTTTTCAAGTTCATCGACTTGTGGTGAGTACCAGAAATCATTTACTCCACCGATGCCAATACTCTTTCTATTCTGGGTTCTTTAGTTATTGTTTGGAGGATGCTCTTGTTGATTAGTGCCCTTCAGTTTGTGATCTGTGTCGTTCCTTTGAAAATTTCGTTTTCATTTTACCAAGATTAGAATTGGGGAAGGGGCTTGGAAGCTCATGTAGGACCCTGTTTAGTGGTTGACCATGTCAAAACCAAGTACTCATGTAGGACCCTGGTTAGTGATTGACCATGTCAAAACCAAGTACATCACAGATGTAGAAAGTGGTTGACAACACCTGATGGTAGTGGTTGTGCTTACTTAAACCATCAGAAGTCCTCACAATCACAAGGTCACACGATTGTTGTTGCTAATTTGTTTGGTGATGGTATTGAAGTTGAAGTTATGTTGCTTATTTCTCGAAACATCGATAACTGCATGCTTCACTATGAAAGAGGTTGACTTCCTTGCTTTTCTCATCATAAAATCCTTTCTCCTTGATCTATACGACAAACTAGAACTGATGCCAACATTTCATCATAGAAGAAAGCATGTACCGAGTTAGGATTGTCGACTAATATTGATGTTGGTTTTGCAGTCAAAAAGGTCACTTTAAGGGGATGCGTTTCCGTCGGGTAATTAAGAATTATGTGATTCAAGCAGGGGATGTCAACGATCTTCATACAGAAGATTGGACTTTAAGAGGGAAGCATTCCAGTAAGCTTGATACAAGGTTACTAGCCATAGTCCTATGTTTCTCCCTTTATTTACTATTATGTGGAACATGTAAAGATGATTTTTGGGATTTTACACCAGTTTGAAGCACGAGGCATTCATGCTTGGTACTTCCAAAGCAAAACAGGTTGACAAAGGGTTTGAGCTTTTCATTACCACTGCGCCAATCCCTGACCTGAGTGAGAAGCTAATAGTTTTTGGACGAGTTGTCAAGGGAGAAGATGTTGTTCAGGTGACAAACAATTGATGTCCTTATCTATTTTTATTCATTTTGATATCCTCTGTGCAGTTTTAGTTAGCATCGTGTAACTAAAGTTGACCCACGATTTAGGGGGCCGTTTGTGCTAGTACCAACAATTGTGTTTGCTTGTTTGTTAAGAGTGACACATGGTAAAATTTGCAGTGACGGATACTGAAATATTACATTTTGTTCGACTCTTAGCTGTGCCTCATGCATGATCAGATTTAGATGGACTTGCTCAACAAATCCTGCTAAGATACTCAATGGTAACTATCATTCTGAATACTGACTTTTCCTCAAATAATGCACTTGCTCAGGAAATTGAAGAGGTCGACACAGATGAACATTATCAACCCAAGTCTGATATCGGGATAGATGGAGTGACCTTACAGCATCAAATCTAATGTCTTTTAGGCTACTACAAAGCTTTTCTGTCCTGGCGTCCATCTCACATCCTTTGTACAAAGCCCGTCTTCTGATTAAAGAAAATCCTGCCCAAGGATTTTATACGTTGGTATGAGTGGTGACTTTGGGGTGATGTAATTGTCAGTTGGGATGATTAAAAAGATGTGATATTTCTCGTAGCCCGATGATAACCGGTGAGTGGATCTTGTTTCATCGTCAGTTTCTTTTTCCTTTTTAATCTTTTGCTCCCTGAGGGTATTAACAATCAGCTTGAACCTTTGTGATCTAGTGTTGCATTCTTCTTCCTTTTTTTTTTCAACCCAATATATAGACTGATTATAAAGGAGTAATCTATTGCCTAAATTGCAGCATAAGAATCCTGTGGAACAGGCAGAAATAACTATTAAATGACTTTAAGGTGAAGAATACAAATCACCAAAAGTTGAAGAACAAACTCCATAGCATGAGAAGGAAACATCTATCAATCAATACAAAAAAACCTAGGTAACGAGGAAAAGTGACAAATAGCAGGAAAGATAGACAAGCTAGGGAGAGTTTCTGATGTAGAGAGAAGAGAGAGATTTGGAGAAGAGTAGGCTCTATTCTTTGGATAAGCTGATTGTGGATTTGATCATATATTATGACCCCAATCTTACACATGAAATATGAATTGGTAATTGCTCCATTGCAACCATGGCGATTTCATTTTTTCTTAGTATTCTAACTACCTGAAGTAGAATGCATTAAGATTTCTAATCTCGATAAGTGGGTCTTCTTCGATTTCACCAGTAAGTGGAGATCAGTCAACCTACAATATGAACCTTTTCGTCTCTTAATTAAGCAACTCTCTACTCCAATATCTTTTAAGCCTCCATAGCTATGAATAATAATAAGTTATGTGTCAATATACAAGGAGAGATATTCCTCCGTCTCATTTCATTCACAGTGGTTTGAAATCTCTCTGGATGACCTAATCTCAAAAGTGTAGAAAAGCAAATTAAGCATTAAACCAACAGTTTGCAATCTAAGTAAAGCTCATTTGCAAACAGCAAGTTCAAATTTTTCTAACAGAATTAATTACTCGATCAAATTACAGCTTGAAAAAGAATGGAAAACATAATTTGCTGCCCCCCTATAACTTGAAAACGTTAGAAGTACTTCAAAGTGGACACACTTTTCTACCACAGGTTGCCCACAAAATGACAATGGCGATAAATGTTAATATCAGCCAGATGACAAATAGTGCTCTTTGCGTAATCAAAGCTGGTCGTCTATACGAATGGCTAAAATCTACGAGGGCATACCTCTTCAAGCAAGTTCTCAAGATCAGGGCTAATTTCAATGCCATCTTCCTCCAACAGCTCGCGCATTTCAGGAGCCAACTTGCCAGCAGCTATGTATGTTTTAAGCCACGAACTGTAAGCATTGGAGTCCAGACAATTATGATGTTTCAAAACCTTGGAGAATCTCTCAGCACCCTCAACATCTTTCTCTTCCTGAAAATGCTGAAAGAATCTATTTACTGTCTCCTGTTTGGGCTGCCATTCGGACTCCTTAGCTTCAGAGAAAGCTTTGTTTAGGTGATCCAAAGCTGGATCCAACTGACTGTTCTTCAAAAAGTAAACCATAAATAACTCCCGAGCCTTAAAGAAAGGTCCTTTCGTCTTCTTAAGGGCATCATTAAAGAGATTTACAGCTTCATCGGACATGTCTTGATCCAAATAGACTCTTATAAGGACAGTTGGTAGCCTCATATCATAATAAGTGCACTTGGACTCCCACCCCCGGAAGCATTTTCTGATACCCTCTACGTCTTTTAAGATTGCAAGAGCTTGAAACATCACAAGATAACTCATGTTGGTTGTAGTAGTGAAAGAAGATTTTAGGGAATTCCAGATTCGCTTTACCTCGCCAAGGTTGGAAGTACCAGCATATAAGCTAATCAGAAAGTGGTAAGGATCACGATTGCAAGTGTTCATTGCAGCCTCTAGCTCTTTCAGAGCTGATTCAGCTTTATCAAAAAGTCCAGCCTTCAGATAGATTGAAGCCAGGTTAGCATAAGAGGTCCAATCACAATTGCCTTTATTACCTTCTTTCATCTCATTCAGCATTTTGTCTACCCCCTCAAAATCATTTAAGACTCCACAGCTCTGCATCCAGGTATTGTACGTGAAAGTGACAGGGGGGATTTTCCTCTGCTTCATTTCCGCTACTAAGTTAGGAATCTTCTCAGGATGGCCCAATCTCATATATAACGACATAAGATTGTTATAAGGAAAAGAACTGGTAATTAGTTTCAATTCATCCATTTTTTGAAAAGTATCCAGTGCCTTGTTAAGCATAAGTTCTCTACAATAACAATTCAGAAGAGCGCCGTAAGTCATCTGGTTCTTTGCAGATGGTGAGAGGCTGCTGAAGTAATTCTCGGCTGCAGCTATTCCTTTGATTTTTCCCATAAGATCCAGACGAGTGGCGCGATCTGCATGTGAGATACTCAATTTCCTCTTCTCCATCCACTCAATTATCTCCATAGCATATCATATCAGTATAGTAAGTAATGGACTTGATTTGAAGACTAAAACAATAACATTGGAAATGAATGAGAAACAGGGAACACACCTCAAGTGCGTGTTGAAACTTGTGATACTTGCGCAACTCTTTAATGCAACTAACTAGCTCTGATTTCACTATAGGTTTTCCTTCCATTACATATTCATTCAGAGTCTTCCTAACGGAACCTCCCGTCGCCGCTAGCTCCGACAACCTTTTGTACAACCTCCTTGACGCTTCCCGAGGAGCTGTTGTCTCCAACGCCACCTCCGCAGTCGTACACAGCTGCCTCCGTAGCCATGATCCGGCGGAGATCAGACGGTTGGGGTTCGTCGCCAATCGCCGAGACTGCATCATCGTTGCTCTTTTATGCCTCCATCACTCTGAACCACAGGGTTTTACTTGACTGAGATTTTGGAAAACGACGTCGTAAGCTATTAGCTGTTCTTTGGCATATTTTGATTTTATTTATTTATTTCTTCACTCCAGTAAACGACCAAAAAGCAGTTGCAAACGAAGGCAATGGTGGCTCTTTATCGTCCACTCTTTTCTGTCTCTTCAAGCCCTCGCGAACATGTGCTCCACAAACATAGCTCCCAAGTCTCCTGCTCCTCGCTTCGATCCGAACCGGTTCGTGTCTTTTCTTTTCTTAATTTCTGCTCTTCCTCTTGGATTTATGAGCACTGCAATCTGTAGGTTAAAGCTGAATACAAGCTCCAGTTGTTGGACAACTTGTTCCTAGCTTTGTTTCGTAACAAAATGGCCAAGGTCAGACATTTTAGAAAGATAACATGTTCCCAAGTTGTTGGGATTATGTTGTACTAAAAGTTGGAATGATGACAGGAGGTTGGTTGGGATTCCGAGAAGCCTGGGTATGACGGGTTGATTGATGTAGCCAACCGTCTAATGTTAACTGGAAGGACTAACTCTGACACCAGAGACTCAGCGGTACAGCAGAAATTTTTTACTCATTATGTTCAGATAAATTCATATTGCAGATTCATAATGTGCGTATTATTACTTGGGACAGGTTAGAATATTAAGGTCCCTGTTTCCTCCGCTTCTTTTGGATTTGTTCAAACTGCTTATATCACCTTTGGCAGGAGGCAAAATAGCTGCCATTATGGTTGGTGAGTGTTAAGTCTTCTTTCATGCTTCAGATTAAGTGTTGACCTAATGGGTTGATCCAACTTATTGTGTTCTTTAGCGAGAGTGACGGCAGTGACTTGTCAATGGCTTATGGGGACATGTACAGTTAATTCTATTGATCTTCCTGATGGGACCTCCTGGGAGAGTGGGGTAATGTGTCTTCAACCCTGATTATCTTACCAGAAACTAGTAATATATAATATGTCTTGTTTCACTAGCAACCAATCCTGAACCCAAGTAATGGTATTATGGAGTGCAGGTTTTTGTTGAAAGATGCAAGTATTTAGAAGAAAGCAAATGTGTCGGGGTTTGTGTGAATACCTGTAAATTTCCAACGCAGGTAAAATGGCCAAGTACTGAACTATTTGAACTTCGTCAAGGCTTTTAGTTTTACACTCATCCAACTTTATGTTATTGCTCTCTAGACCTTTTTCAAGGATTACATGGGAGTACCTTTGCTGATGGAGCCTAATTTCAACGATTACAGTTGTCAGGTATAATGTTAGTCACTATTGTTTTTGACACCTACTGAAACGGGAACAGATATTTATGTAGATTATGCAGGCTTGTTTTTCCTTATTTTAACATCAAAAACTGAAAATATATGCAAAGATTACGTCGCCTTTTCACCAGAAAATCTTTTTCCTTCCTTCCTTACTATCAACCAAAACATCTTTTTACCCTTCAGCAAATGTAATCGAGCTTGCTCCAACCAAGCCATGACGTTTACTCTAATCTGACAGTTCAAGTTTGGGATTCTTCCTCCACTGCCTGAAGATGATGTCGCCTTCAAAGAGCCTTGCCTGGAAATATGCCCAATTGCCAGTCGTCGGAGGGAAGTTGCACAGAACTTGAATGTGGTTCAATGTCCTAAGGCATAAACTGCTTAATGTTTACCGATCGTGAATCCATGATCTCCGGATCACAAATCCTTGTAAATGCTTTAAACAAAAAGTATATATCAAATAAGCACTGCTATGCGTATTACAAGCTTATGCAACAGCTACAAATAGCCAAACATAATGGAAGACTCCAAATGCAACTCATATTCGATGAACCTAAAGTTAGCCTTAGGGTTGATATCATCAACCCACTCCCCTATCTTGAGATGAGTATCAATGCTCGGAACTTAGCTAGAAAATGAACAGAGAGTCTTGAAAGATGGCACTCCCGTTCGAGACAGCAGACAAGAAGTAGCTTCAACACTACACATATTTCAATTACTACGTCTACAAGGTCAGTGAGAATAAATACGAACAATTCCCCTCATTTCTCAAGCAATATTCACCAGTGGAACAATTGTTTGCCAAACACCATCGACTGTACATCTATCTTGTAATTTTTATGAACATCCCTGTCAAAATCCAAGTTCACAACTATTACAACAAAATGAAGCCATCTTTTAACAGCTAAGAAAAGATGCTTGAAAAATAAAAGCCATTTCAAGAAGCTCTTAAAGCATAAATAACCGCATGATATCATTACAAGTTGCGTCATAAAATACATAAGTCCTCGTCACAGTAAGGCAACTTTCATTGATCTTTATAAACACTAACGGTCCCAACCAGAGGGCCTCCTCCTTTCTCTACTCCTATCTTTCGAACTGAAAAAGCCAAAAAGAAACATCAAACAAAGTCAGAATGACAATTTGCATCATTTTAACAAGAGCACTGCTAAAGGAAACAGAGTCAGCATAAAACCTAACCTATCAATGTGCTTCTGACTTGTGTTTCTGGAAGAATTCTGATTGGATGGCTGACTTGTATTTGAGTCTCCACCCAGAGAACCTGCAGACACAAATCCAGATAGCGTACTAGTTGTCTGGCTTCGATTTATATCTCCACCAATTGAGCCACCAGAGACAAATCCACTCAATGCTCGTCTATTACTGAAGCTGTGACTTTGAGAGTTTGATGAAGCAGCAACAAAGTTGTTCTTGAATTGTGCCATCACTCCTGTCCTCAGCGAATTAACAGCAGCAGATCTACTAGAAGCAGCAGGAGATGAGGTAGTATTGGACTCTGGATTGTATCCGATACCAAGACCAAAATCCACCCCACGCACACCACGACCACTCCCACCCCTTCCTTTACCCTTCTTTCCACCTGCATACGGCATTACACTTTATGAAAACACCTCACAGAAGATATTACAAATCCAGAGGGGGAAAGAAGAGCTTCACAAACAGACAAGAAAAAATTCTTGGCAGGGTACTTTGCAATGAATTTTAATGGACAAAAATGATGTAAAGATCAGCTCTCACGATGTATTAAGGAAAAAAAAGGTTTCCATGCTAAAGTAAACTCCAAAAACATTCACTAGCAGGTGCTGCTAACTTAAGATAAAGAAACAAGCTATAAGCACATAGAAAGAGTTATAACTGTCAAGCTCTTTAATGCAAAATAGAGAGAGCATACCTCCTTTTCTTGCATCACGCTTGGACCTGAATCTCCCATCCTAATGATTTACATGGTAAATGTCACTTAATGATTGTGGCACACGCAGATCAATTATATTTAATAATATCATTCATAATTTGGTCAAGGAGAAAATAGTGGAAGAAAATTACAATAATACTACAGTATAGTAAGCTAATTATAGAATAAAACAGAAATAGCCACACCAAGAAAGATAAATAACAAGAAACCACAAGTAAAGCCAACAAGAAAAATCCAACATGAGACTTTTTCAAATGAGCAACTTTTAAATTCTACACATATATTATAGCTAATACCTTCTCATTTCTCATATAATGGCACCAAGTTATGTGCCAAGTTGTCTATCTAGTTGTATTTTTTTGATTCCTTAAATAATTTTAGGAATTAACTGAACAGCTGTTTTCCACATATTACAGATGATCGTTATCCTATAAACATAAGCCGGATCATGTGATTGGGAAACTAAAATCTCAGTGCCTACAACATTGCATCACTTAAAGATTCTAAGCATGTCAATAAATGACATTTTAAGGCCTCAAACTTGAAAAAGTAATTATCGAGTATAATTACCTTCATGGCAAGATCCATAAGCTCTGTGGAGACATTCTGACCGGCAGCAATTAAACTGTTGACCAATTCACCTGCAAACCGTGCCTCTTTTTGAGTTATGAGAGTGTACGCTATCCCATCCTTGTCACCAGCACGACCAGTTCTACCAATTCGGTGAACATGCATGTCCATGTCCTTTGCAATATCAAAGTTTACAACTGACTTAATTGACTTGATGTCAAGGCCACGAGCAGCAACATCAGTTGCAATAAGAACATGATATACACCAGACTTAAACTTCTGCAAAATCTCCATACGAGAAGCTTGGTCCTTGTCACCATGAAGAGCTGCTACTTTAAACCCCTTCTGAGCCAGTTGTGATTCAATGTCATCCACGGTTGCTTTCTTAGAAGCAAAAACTAGAACATCACCCTCGTCAATCATTGCTGGAAGCTTTTCAAGAAGCCAAGGCATCTTCTCAGCATCAGAAGGAATAACCTGAACAACCTGAGTAATATCCTCATTTGCCATCCCCACCTCCCCCACAGTAACTCTTACAGGATCACTAAGGATCTCTCTAGCTAACTTCTCAACTTTGCGGGGCATTGTAGCTGAAAACAGTAAGGTTTGCCGATCTGGCCGAATCTGTCCAACAATTGACCTTACTTGTGGTTCAAATCCAAGGTCAAACATCCGATCAGCCTCGTCAAGTACCAAGTAAGTTGCTCTCGACATGTTTAAGGCCTTCATCTTTAACATGTCAATTAATCTTCCAGGAGTAGCAACAACAATGTCACAACCTGCCTTAAGTTCCTTGAACTGCTCAAGCTTACTCATCCCACCATAAACAGCAGAGACTCGTATCCCTTGAGATTTAACAAATTTCTTAGCCTCCAAATATATCTGGTGGGCCAATTCTCTAGTAGGCGCACATATGACACCAATCGGACCCTCTTCTTTCTGAAGTTCAGGCTGATCCATAATGTGTACAATCATGGGAAGCACAAAAGTTGCAGTTTTCCCAGAACCAGTCTTTGCTATACCAATAATATCTCTCCCAGAAAGCACAATTGGCAAAGCTTGGCACTGTATAGATGTAGGCCTCTCATATCCTTGTTTTGCAATAGCATTCATCAATTGAGTTGAAAACCCACAATCTTCAAACGTCTTAATCGGCCTAGGAACATCAAAACCCGACACACGAATAGCCAAACTCTTCCTATAATCCACAACTTCTTGGTCGCTCATCCCTAAAAACACGAAATTTAAATCGACATAAAATTAAGAAAACAAGAAACAATTCATACTATTCATATTACGGCTACTGAACCTTAGTTTCACCTGAAATTGAGGGCGTTTCTTCGTAAAAATCCTTATTAAACGCTTCATAATCAATAGAGCTATGGTCCAAAGCAGGAATGGGCTCAATCTTTTTCTTATCAACAACCACCGGATTATCATCAGAATCATACTCAACCATCCCAGCATCCACAGCCTTCGCGACGGCGTAAACTTCCTCGTCAGAGTCATAACCGGCGTGAAGCGCATCCTGGGCCAGAGTCAACCCTAAATCCTTCTTCGACTTTAGAAAGCTCTCGACAGGATCGTCCTCCTCGTCGTCTCTATATTTCTCCGCCTTCTCCTTGACCGTAGGCGGCGGCGCCGCCTTCATCTCCTCGTGTATCCCCTCCATGAACGCATCCAGAGGGTCGATTTCATCCGCCTCACCCGCGCCGTTTCGTTTGTCCTCAGCAGCAGCGGCCTCGTTTTCTTCATACTCAATGTTGTCGAGGTCGGTGTCCTCGTAGTTGTCGTGGCCGTGACGCGAGGACGGAGGCACGTACAGTCGTTGAGGAGGTTGAGATCGCTCGAAGCTGTATGTGGTTTGGCGGTTTATGCCAAACCCTTCAAACCCAAATTTTCTCTTCGACATTGGAAAACCCTAGAATTAGCGCCAATCTGAAATGTTGAGATAGAAGGGTGTTGTTTTGTAGCTTGGTTTAGTCTTCGAGTGCCGTGTACGGAGGCGGAGTAGTTGTCGATAGGGTTATTTCGACTCTCTCTCTAGTCTCTACTCAGTTTGTTGTGGACGACTGAGGCAATTTAGTTAATTGGGTCATATCTCATTGAGCCCATCTACCCTAAACCGATTGAGCTAGGCCTTAGCCCATTAAGGTTGATCGGAAGTGATGATTGAATTTGAATCCAGACATTTGGAATTTACACATAAAACTTGATTTCTTGAATTTATTCCCAATTTTAATTCTTTTAGCGCACAAAATATGAGTATATAATAGTCCATATATTATAAATATTGAATAAGAGACACATTTAATTAACATGTATATCTAATCACGTTATAGGCAACCATTTCAATTGCATGTTAATTTTAATAATTTTCTTTTTATTATTAAAATGTAATAACTATTGAATTTCTAATTTTTTATGCATATAAAATTATGATTTTTTTTTGTTACAGGGGATAAAAGAGAAAACAAAACACACTCCACTCTATCCCACACACCCCACTAACGCAGAGTTCTGTGGTAGATTGCTCCTTTCGTATCTTGGTGTATGAAATCCATAACAAACATCGAAGGCTCCTAGAGAAGCTGCAGTCCTGGTTTGGATAAAAAGGCTTGAGTAGCTAGTCAATCGGCACACTAGTTTCCTTCCCGATAGATATGCTGAATTTGCACCTCCTATGCTCGGCGAGTTAACCCTCGAATACTTGTCACCAAAGAATTATTGTCAGACATAACTATATTTGAAGAAAAAAGAATGTTGATAACTTCCAGATAATCCACTTAAATGACCACAAGTAGATAGCCAAGCGTCCATGCCAGCGTTAGATCCGAGTGAATTCCCAGAGTTTTGTAGCCAAAGGCGAGCCCACGCCAATATTCTGGAGAAATCCACCACACCATCGACCTTGACAGTCCCGAATTAAGCCGCTAGCTGTAGCAAAGTTGGACCCGCGTTTCACCGCCCCATCAGTATTTAGTTTGACCCAACCGACCATTGGTTTGGTCCAGCCAACTAAATTACCCAACGACAGGCCCTGTGTTTAAAACACACAACTTTCCACAGCTCTGGCCTATATGACCCAATCAACGTAATCCATAACTAATTTATTGTCGTTTGCCGGCTAAACAAAGGCAAACTAAAAAACGCTTATGTTTCGCCATTGCCATAAAAACCAGCATGCGACTCCAAAAATTGTGGCCCACACTGCCTACTTCCACTGTGATTGATGCCTAAGGTTGGAAAGAACCCATGTCCCCTCGTCTTGTTAAAAAGACCCTTATCCACCATTTCAGGAGGAAATTTGCACCAGAAGGATTTCACCCTAGGACAATCTTGGCTGTGTTTGGCAAAGAGCTGATCAACTCTGTAACACCCCAAAAATTGGTTTAATGAAACTTCGGATTGATTCGGACTGTATTAAGATAATTTTTGTAATTTTTGTATACTTCGAATAT
>JAOSBM010000009.1:17529403-17551774 GCA_027568955.1 Erythroxylum tenue | reverse complement strand
TCTTTGTTTTGCAGGTATCTCGACGTTAGTGTCACGACGAAGAACAGTCAACTCATGGATTCAAACGGCAACGTACAATCCGGTCAGAATCTGGCTGAACCAGGTTTCAAACGAAACTTCAGCCGTTTGATTCACTTTTAAATTATTATATAAGAAAAAAGAAGAGGTCGAGTTGGAGAGCAATCTGAGTGTCTTTGACAAGGTCGCTAGGACCTCAGATCAGCAAATCAAAATTGGCCCAGGCACGTTCGTTGGTTTATATTATTTTAAATTACTCGGCACAAATACTTTTTAAAGGGACGAAGAGGGGTAGGTGAAAGCGACTTGGCAACGTCTATCGTCCACGCAACACGTGGCTTAGGTGGGACATTGACACGTTGCACCTCTTCTTTCTTAGCTAATAACTTTTTATGGACTGCAGACGAGTTTTCTAATTACATGTAGTCAAAATGTGGATACTTGAAAGATCATAACTCATCTTTATTAGTAGGGTGATTTCTTCCCATTAAGTGTAGTGAGGTATCTAATATTACTACTTCTTAAAGAATCCATAATAATATTAATTAGCTTGATTAGTAACTAAGTATATTACTTTAATGTCTAACCGCATGACTTTCTAAATTTTGTAGTATAATTATAACTTAAGGTCAATTTTATTGTTAATAATGCGATACTTTGTTGATTTTGATCCTAATATTTAAATGCTTGGGAGTTTAGTCTTCTATTTTTGAAATACACCGTACACTCACTCACCGACTGATGTTTCAAAGTCGTGTTGTTATCCCGCCAAAAGCGGATGAGAAGTTCAACACAAATAAAGAAAAATCACAGTAAGAATATGTTTGATTGAGGTTTATTAATTTTAATTTTTCAATAATTAGATCTTTTTCATTCAATTTTGTTAATAACTCTACTCTAATTTTTATTAACATTTACTAGTAAAATTTTTATGTAAATTTGAAATTAATATTTTGTAAAATTTTGTCACGTCTCTCTACTAATTAAGGATAAGGCTACGTACTATTAGACTTATCAAAATTTCGTGTTTCAGCAGGATTTTTACTGCGTGGTGTTGTTATTTTGTAAGATTTTGTCATATTCATTAATAAAAGTAGTAATATTAAATGGTTATTGAAATTGAAGAATTAATAATTGAAAGATTAAAATAGAAGGGCAAATGGCATCTTTCATCACACTCATATTTGCCCTTGCATGGTAAGTACAGTACAGTGATACATTCTCAGGAATACAAGCGTATTCTTTGGAGGTAAAAGCAAGTAGCCAATCTAAGAAAGTTTAAAGTCGAGTTACTGAAAATTAATCAGAAAATAAGCTACATTGACAAATGTATAATTCAAAAGGCATTTGTGGTAGTGATGGATCATGATGCTTTTGTACACCATGCGTATGTAAGTTGGTATAATAACCATATTTAAGTAAAAAACATTTTTAAAAAAAAGGAAGAAACAGAAGTCTTCGACAAGGCTTCATATGAAGGCAGACTAGGGTTCATAAGCATGTGCATGCACAATCATTACCATTCATGGGGTTGGTGTAATTTCAATCCAGGTAAGTGTAGACTCCAATCTCCATATCTTTTCACCCTAAAACCTTCCTTTGCAGACGTGATTACAGCTTTCACTTTATTCGATTCCAGGTCGGGACACGGTTCAGGTTTACTTTAACAAGGTCAAACGTGCACCATCATTGCCACCAATTTCCTCTTTTTCTTTGTTCTAGATGCTTAGGGGTTGGATTGGAAGAAATCATACCATTTCTTAGCCACTATATTATTTAGAATAGATCAAGCGGTTTGGGCCGAGAAGGCTCATCTTTTGTTATATAACAACCGACGTCATTGTATTATCTCACTACTTCGCTCCGTCTTCAGTCTTCCCCATGTAAAATCATTTTATTTCAACCAAATATATTATATATCCCATGAGAAATTGCATTTGCATTGGAAGTTCCATAAGACTGTTAATAATTTCCCTAATCCGTCCATCTTTCTCTTTTAATACTGTAATTTGAAATCAAGCGATTTATAATTATTTTTAATGAATAACTATGTACTTGTAAATAAATTATATTCTTTATAAAATTTTAAACACAATTAATTGAGTAACTGTAAATTAAGCGATAAATCCTACAAATTTTGAGATTAAAAAATAATTCTTACAAATAAGATAATTATCAAGTTGGGGCCATAAACATAATTTTAATGTCAATATTGGACAAGTTGCGAGATATTTTTGTGTAATATAAACTATAATTTCAATTTTATCTAATTAATATTACAGTGGATGTTTTAATTGACTAGTTTTTTTTCTTAATTGATTAAAATTTCCTTTTTAGGGGGACCTTTTCTCACCTCTCATTTTTTCTCAATATTTTAAAAATCGGACCGATCATCGAATTAGTCAAAGAAAAGATTTAGCGTTTAAATGTTCAATCGGCATTAAACCGCTACAAAACTAGTATATAATAAATAAGAAATAAAAATTATAAAAATATAGTATAAAATAAAATACGTTATTGAAATAGAATGCACTAATAATGCCTATTAATATATAATAAAACTAATAATTTAAACTAAGATTGAATTTAACATAAATTTAAAAAATAACAATAATATAATAATTATATTTCTAAATTATCATTTATTTAAAGCCTTATAAAAGTAGAAGTATATTTAATTAAAGTCAATAGAAGGGAATATAGCTTTATTGTAACTTCGTTTTTAATGTCCTTTAAATATACTACTTTATCATTTAAATATTATTTTTATCACATTTAAAAATCATTTTAAACAAAATTACTTATATATTCTAATTAATAATTTAATTTATTAAACAAATTTATAATAAAAATAATAATTCGTTTCTAACAATAATAATTTAAAAATTTTCAATTAAAATATAAGGAGACAAATAGAGAACCTAAATTTTGACAAATAAAATTTATTAGTGAGATTAAATAAATTTAGTATTTTTAAAAATAAAATAAAAATTTTAAAATAAAAATTTTAATTAAAATATAAAAGATAAATAAAGAATATAAATTTTGAAATATAAATTTTATTAGGTAGATTATGTGAGAGAGTTAAAAAGAACAAAAATTCATTGAAAATTCAAAAAAAATTATGAGATCTACCTATTAAAAGTCTAAACTTTCCTGCAATCAATGGTTCATTCAGTTCAAACTCAAAGATAAAGTTAAACATGGGCTGGTATGCGTGCTTGAGTTGCAGAAGGAATAAACTTAGTTCACGTGGGTCCCATGTTAGTGAAGATGGTGGGTCCCACATAAATTGTAACTTATCAATTTTTTAAAAATTGGGTTGTTTTTAGCTGACTATAAACAAAAATAAAAAAAATTAAACGCACAAATGTAAATTAACAGTGAAATTTATTAATACAGTTCGTCACACCTTGCCTACGTCTCTGAACCCTCATCTAACTTAATTAATTTTCACTTGTGATACAACAATAGTTTTACTCAAGACATTATAGAGCCGACTCACCCAAACCTTGACACTATCCCTTATTCTTACTATCTGTGAAAGTAAATCACACCCAGTAATACGACCACCTCGTACTAACCTTAACAGAGAACTTTCTTAATAATATTTAATTGTAATGATACAAAATAAATAACTCAAGTGATTAAACAATAAAGAACGTAAATAAAAACACTTAGAAATAAGAAACAAACTTCACAACTTCTTCAAAGAGAGATTGGAAAGTTGTTCACCAAGAAACATAAACGTTACTTCACCGAAATGATGTAAACATCAAAGCTGTAAAATTCATAACGGTTGCTGGAATTTTTTACACACCAACACCATTACCGATAGCCACCATAAATGTATCTAATCAACACTCAATCTACTCAACAAACATCACACTATCTACTATAAATGGCAGCTGCAACTTCTAGAATTTTCTCACACCACAACTCACAATTAACAGCCACAAAACTAACACCATGAATAATAAGACATCCAACAAAGATTCACGCATACACTGGCAAAACCCAACTGTAAAAATCAACGACTTTAACTTGCTCCACAACTTGTTATTGTTGAAGAGAGATCGAGAATATCCAGCAAAAGTCACACAAAATCATGTAAGCATAAAGAGAAAAACTAGCTGCCAAGTCCAAGAAAAAAACCCTCAATTAACGTTGAACAGTAGAATAAAAATGCCCAGCTGATTCACGCAAATATCAAAATCAAAATCATAGTGAAGAGAAACGTAACGCACATGCTATCGGCCCAGGTTGTGTGATTTTTCCAAAAAAAAGATTGCAATAGATACGTGATCCTTAACAAAAAATTTATCAACACACCTACATCAATTATCCATCCAAATGACGCAAGCACAAACAGGAAGCAACCACAGCTCACACATAACCCATCGACCATTGCAGACAAAGGAGTCACGACAGAAGAACAACTCAACTCAATATTCACATGATTCACCAAGAACTCTTTACTAGATAGAGTCGTGATTCACCTAGAACTCTTTGCTAGATAAAGTTCTATCTACATACACTTAACTACCAAATATTATCCGAGATAGCTTTAAGATTTCAGCCTCCAAGTCCAGCTATAATCAACCAATCTGTGGTGATATTCACTAGATTCTCCATCAATCTTCAACGAAGACACAACAAAAGAAAGAGATGAAGATTCAAAGGTGTGTGTGATAAGTGTCTGAAACTCATAAAGAAGAAAAAGAGGGAGATGCTTTCTGGTTAGGAACAGAAGAGTGATCTATGCCTAAGTAAAAAAGTGACTCGCGTGAGAAGAATAAGTCAGAAGCTTTATCAACAAAACACAGTCGTATTCAACATATTCAAAGCGCTTTCACATTGAAACATAAGCAGAGCATGGTTCATTAAGTTGATCACGTGAAGGACATATGAAGCGTACCAAATATTTGAAGTCTTCACCGAATGCAGTGCTTCAGACTCTTATATAAGAGACACAAGCATTAGACAACACACACATATAATTCATTATTCTCAATACACTGTAATAAAAAATCTAAGAGTAAAAGAAATAGAGAGAAAGTTAGAGAGTTGCTAGAGTACATATCTAAGGGTACTGTAGAGTTCATAGGCTCTTTGCAAGTGTTTTAGAAAACAATCACACTCTTGTAATTTTACTCTATTCTTGATACTAGTTGAAATCACAAGTGTGGGATCCTTGGATGTAGATAGCATTTAAGCTATCGAACCAAGTAAATCTTTGTGTTCTTTAGTTTTCTGCAGTCTTTATTACCTGCAAGATACAACGTTCTTTATCAGTCTTTACTGTGAAAGGCAACAGTGCAACACAAATAACCTAACATCAGTGGTATAAGAGCTAAACAACTTTCTGGGCATTTCTTAGCTACTTAAAAGCATTAAGGTTCATCAAGAATTTATGTAAGTAAACATCATCTTTTGTTTCTTTAAACTACGTTCAAGATGGTAGGAAAAGAAATGGATGTCTTCACTGGTAAGGAAGACTTCGCCATTTGGAAACTTCATATAGCAAGCCTTACTTGAGTCTTATGATTGTTATGGAGATATTGAAGATCAGTATGATGTAGAAACTGATCCTATAAAAAGACTCAAGATACAAAGACTTGCACACTGCAAGTTAATGCTCCACTTATCACCAGTTGTGATAAGAAAAGTGTAGAATTGTACACTGCATAGAAGCTGTGGCTAAAACATGATGAAATATATGCAAAAGATGTCTTCCTAACAAGATGACTATTCTGCATAATCTTGCTGACTATAAGATGAACACGTCTGTCTCTCTTGATGATAATCTAGACTATTTCTTTAAGTTAGTGCAAGACTTAGAAGCTACAGGTGAAAGGATTTCTGAAGAGCATCAAGCTGTAGTGATTCTAAAAGCTCTACCTTCTGAATTCAATGCTTTCAAGAAGATGATTAAGCATGCTAGTGGAGAATCCCTTACTGTTAAGAGGGTATTGGACTCACTAATGGAAGAAATAGTGAATATTAATCCATTTAAGAAGGAAGCAGAAGTGATGTTCGTAGGAAAAAATCATGATAAGAAGTCATAGAAAAAGAATAGCAAGAAAGGGAATTGGAAGAAGGGAAGTGGAAAGGTGTAACATCCCACCCCCGATGAAAAGGGTAGAATGGTAATTTACAAAAGGATAAGCACACCAAAGAAGATGAGGAAAAGAAGAAAAAGGGAAAAGGTAAGAAGTGTTTCTACTGTGATAAGGAGGGACATTTTGCAAGCGACTGCAGAAAGAAGAAAAGAGATAAAACTGCACAAAGCGGAGATGCTGGGAATATAGAGAAACCAGAGGACTCTAGTGGTGATGAGATATTGGCAGTCACTGAAGAAAGTGAAGATCTCAGTAGAGAATGAATCTTCGACTCTGGATGTGCTATGCATGTAACTGCTCATAGAGACTGGTTCACAACATTTAAACCAGTCACTGCCAAAGTAAAGATGACAGATTCTGGGCAGCAAGGGATTGGGAATGTCTCCATCAACATGTTTGATGGGAAGAAAGGGGAGGAATCTAATTTTTGAAAGCATGTTTGACAAACAAGGTTTTCATATTAGATCTAAGAATGGATTTAGAGAAATCCTAAAGGATGGTAGAGTCATCATTAGAGGAGTTGAAAGAGGTGGGTTGTACTATGTTATAGGCACTAGCGAAATAAACCAAGTTACTGAGAATGGAAATCCTGACTTAACTAAGCAATGGCATTCAAGGTGGGGCCATGCAGGGAACAAAAGTCTGTTCCATCTCTCAAAATAAGGACTGATTCCTGAACAAGATCTAAAGAAGCTGGAGTTCTGTGAATCATGTGTGCTAGGAAAGCATCACAAATCTAGCTTCCAAAAGGGAGCACAGAGGGCCACAGAGATCATGGAATATGCTCACAGTGATCTCTGGGGACCAGCTCAAGTGTCCACCGCAGGAGGGAACCTATATTTTATGTCTATCATAGATGACAAATATAGGAAATGCTTGGTATATCTGGTGAAGAGGAAAGATGAAGCATTAGAAATCTTCATAAAATGGCATACACTTAGGGAAAATCAGACTAGAAAGAAGTTGAGATGCCTAAGGACAAATAATGGACTAGAATACTGCAACAAGGATTTTGAAGACTACTGCAATAAGAAAGGTATTTTAAGGCATAAAACAGTGATAGCTACACCTCAACAGAATGGTGTAGCTGAGAGGCTCAACAGGACACTCCTGGTACTATCCTCAGGTTGCTCATAAACACTATGGGGAGAGGATATTAAGACTGCAGCTTATCTCGTTAATAGGCTCCCCACCTTTTCCAATGAATATAAAACTCCATAAGAAGTGTGGAATGGTAAGAAACGTAACTTCACTCACCTAAGGACTTTCATATGTGCTGCTTATGCACATCAAAAGGAAGGAAAGCTGGAACCTAGAGCAGTAAAAGGAGTATTCCTAGGTTATTCAGAGGGAGTCAAAGGTTACAAGATCTTACTACTTCAAAAAGGAGGCTTTAAAACCATTGTTAGCAGAGATGTAATCTTCATGGAAAATGAGTTTCCTCTACTGAATAGGAACTCCTTAAAATCAGACCTCCAAAAGGAAGTTTAGGAGCAACTTGGATCACCAAGCAACTCAATTTCCTTCTATGTGCCACTAGAAACAAAAGTAGGAGATAGCACTCAATCTCATGATGTGGAACCTGTATAAGGCCCTATACATCATGAATAAGGGACAGAAGAAACTGAAGAAGTGAGTGAGGAGAGAGTCCCACACACAACTATAGATGACCCTCAAGGAGACTTACAAGACTATCAACTCACTAGGGATAGGCAACCAAGACAGAAAATTCCTAATAGGAGATATACTGATTCAAACTTGGTTGAATTTGCATGTCTTATGGCTGAAACTATAGAATATAAGGCTCTTGAAACTTATGAAGAAGCCATGAGGAGAAAAGACGTTGAACAGTGGAAGATGGCTTGTGAGAAAGAGTATTCTTCTCTAATGAAGAATATGACCTGGACTTTAAAGTCAAGCTAATAGAGAACAAATGGTTGTTCAAGCTGAAAGAAGAGTGACAGAAGCAGAATCTAGGATATACAAGGCTAGGCTTGTAGAAAAGGGAGATAGACAGAAGGAGGGAATTGATTACAAAGAGATATTCTCACCAGTAGTCAAGTTCAAAACCATTAGACTTATTCTCGTACTAGCTACAATCTATGATTGGGAAATCCATCAAATGGATGTCAAAATAGCCTTTCTATATGGAAAGCTAGAGGAAACCATATACATGAAGCAACCAGTCGGATTTGAGGATAAGGAAAAGCTAGATTATGTATGTCTACTTAAGAAATCCCTATATGGGCTTAAACAAGCACCTAGGCAGTGGAATAAGAAGTTCCATGAGGTTGTTGCTAGTATGAACTTCATTAAAAGCTCATATAATTGCTGCCTATACTTTAAGAATCTAGGAAAGACTAAAGCAGTCTTTATGTTGGTTGATGTGGATGACCTAATTATAGCAGGGAAAGACTTAAGCATAATAGAAGACGTAAAGTCCGAACTGTGTGATCACATTGAGATGAAGGACATGGGAGGAGCACAAAAGTTTCAAGGAATGCAGATAATCAGAAAAAGGAGGGAAAGAAAGCTATGGCTTATACAGAGGATGAATAGAAAGCTATGGTTCACTATCCCTACGATGTTGGTGATGGAAGCATTAGTTACATTATGCTTTGTACAAGACCTGATCTAGCCTATGCTATCAGTATTCTAAGAAAATTCGTGGCCAATCCAGGTTTAGAACACTGGCCAGAGCTGAAAGGAGTTCTCAGATACCTAGCTGGAACTATTAACTACAGATTATGCTTTTCGAAGGATAAACTAGCTAAATGCAATTATATATCTTTATGTGGTTTTGTGTATGCAGATTATGCAGCAGACAAAGATACGAGAAAGTCAATTTTTGCATACTACTTCACATTATCAGGAAATACAATAAGTTGGAAAGCACAACAACAGTCAGTAGCATCTCTATCAACTACAGAGGCAAAATACTATGCAAAAACTAAAGAAGTAACGAAGCTAACATGGTTATCAGACATATTAAATGAAATCAACATTAACATCACAAAATCAGTACTCTACACAAACAATCAAAGTGCACTTTACCTTAGCAAAGACCCTGTCTTGTATGAAAGTTCCAAGCATATTAATTTTGACTCCATTTTTTCAGGGATAGAATAACGCAAGGAGTATTTAGCTTGGAGAAAATATCAGGTGATCTAAATCCATCAGACTTCGAAATAAAGGTTGTGACTCCAAAGAAGTTCACTTTCTGTAGGGATTACCTACAGATAAGTGAAGCCCCCTGAAATCAACAACAACCGAAGTCAATTTCTCTCGATCTCACAATTTTGGTGAAATTAGGGTTTTGTGGTTTCTAATAAACTCTCAAATAGATAATCTTAGCAAAGATTAATGGAGAAGGAAGGAACAAATGTGGTGATATTCACCAGATTCTCCATCAATCTTCAACAAAGATACAACAGAAGAAAGAGATGAAGATTCGAACATGTGTGTGATAAGTGTCTAAAACTTACAAAGAAGAAAAAGAGGGAGATGCTTTCGGGTTAGGAATAGAAGAGTGATCTATGCCTAAGTAAAGGCATGTGACTCACGTGAGAAGTATAAGTCAGAAGCTTTATCAACAAAACATAGTCATATTCAACATATTCAAAACACTGTCACATTGAAACATAAGCAGAGCATGGTTCATTAAGTTGATCACGTGAAGCACACATGAAGCATACTAGATATTTGAAGCCTCCACCAAATGTAGCTGCTTTAGACTCCTATATAAGAGACACAAGCATCAGACAACAAACATATAGAAGTCATTATTCTCAATACACTGTAATAAAAAATCTGAGAGTAAAAGAAATAGAGAGAAAGTTAGAGAGTTGCTAAAGTACATATTTGAGGGTACGAGTTGCTAGAGTACATATATGAGGATACTGTAGAGTTCATAGACTTTTTGCAAGTGTTTTAGAAAACACTCACACTCTTGTAACCTTACTCTATTCTTGATACTAGTTGAAACCACAAGTGTGGGATCCTTGGATGTAGATAGCATTTAAGTTATCGAACCAAGTAAATCTTTGTATTCTTTAGTTTTCTGCAATCTTTATTTCCTGCAAGATACAACATTCTTTATCAGTCTTTACTGCGAAAGGAAACAGTGCAACACAAATAACCTAACACAATCAAATCCAAGATTGATTAGAATTTGAAGTTAAATAACATTATCTTGAAAGTCCAATTATCAAATAATGTCAAAATTAATAATAAGATATATAACATGTATCTTAACAAACTCCTCATTTTTGGCATTATTTGTCACATATGTGAAACTCCCTCTAAAGGTGATAATTGGACATATAACATCAAACTCGCAAACCACAAAAGAACTCCCCCTTAATTAGTCAATTATCCAACGATACCAAAAAAAGCAACATAATTTTCTCCCCTTTGGAACAAAAGATGCCAAAAAATAAGACTAGTAGTCAAATCTCACCTTGAATTGAACAGTCACAAAAAACAATCCTATATCTCCCCCTTGGGACAAAACAGTGCCAAAACGAAGAATGACTTTAATGCGATCAGTCTTAGCAAATAAAGAAGCACTAAGTGTAGCGGAAGAATCATAAGCACACCAAGATGACAATTTACCACCAATCAAAGTACTAGCTAACATATCATTACTTACATCAAAACAATCTGATATGACTGATTAAATTCAAAAACCCCAAAAATGCATTCAATGAATCATAATCAAACTTAATCAATATCTTCGTCACATTAACCATATGATTGCAAATTGCCTAAATTTATACAGCCCACAACATAAAGAGAAATCAAGATAAACTTGAAAAACCCAAATCATAAAAAATCTTAATCTTCCTACAGATCTCGAATTAAGCATCAACATACTCTTGACATAACTCCGTAAATCAACATTCAGAAGCAAAACTTTCAAAATCATCAAGGAGAGCCTCATTCTCACATCAAATATACTATTCAACAAGCAAGGAAAAATCTAAACACATATCAATCAATTGAACCTTAAAAAAACTCATAAATAAAAACTTAGAAAGCCTAGACGATAACTCCTTTGAAACCTCATTTTTTGTTTTAATAAACAACATCAATACACTTCAAAAATTTAAAGAACACAGCCCCTGTGCCCCTTAAAGAAATTCAAACCTGGCCCTATTCCTCACCACGTTAACCCTTTCATTAGATGTTTGGTTGATTCCTCCCTCGTAAGCAACCAATTGGTGTTCTGTTTGAATAGTTTCTTTACCAGCAACAACTAACTGTGAATTTGGACAATTTCTTATTTTTCCTTCACGAATTCTTTACGTTTGTAATGGACCCTTTCTAACGCAAGTATATTTTGGTAACGTGGGTTACTGCTAGAAATTTAATGAAGAATGTCTAGATTTTCGATTTTGATCCCGTTGAAATATCCTTTATAGCAGTTTGTAACAATTGGGCCTTATGTGCCCGTTTACCCCACGAAAGTGATAAGTAGGTATAAATTTTCATTTCCTCCTTGAAGTTTCTCCTTGGACAGATTTGGCCGCACCATTTTTCTCATCGTTCAAATTAGAACATTCACCTTTATAGCCAATGTCTTGAAGGTCTCCTTTAATCTTACCAATTTCTAACAACTTTTCTAACTTTTAGGTTCCTCTATTTAACATTCTTATCCCTTTTTCCGTACTGACTATCTTCAACTTCGCTTCATCAAGATCATCTATTGTAGATAACAACTTATTCTCTAGATCTTGAATGATGTTCTTCATGAGAGGTTTTCCTTCTTTAGCTTTTCATTCTTCTTGCAGGTTTGCACCTATTTTGCATACATTAATTCATAGGCTTCATTAATATTCTCCTTTTTGTCACCAAAATCACTGTCATCATTGTCATAATTTGAGGTTAGACTTTGAGCTAATTTGTCTACGTTTTTTTTTCTCAGAATTTTCTAACTTATCCACGTTTTCATCATCAGTTTCTTCATTCTTGGTTATTGTTAAGCAAGCAACTGGACTTTTGATGTATAAAGTAAATAACACAGCACTACGTACTACTTCTTCTTCACTACTATACTCACTTTCGGATTCATTCTCACTCCAAGTGCTCATATAGAACTTCCCTTTTTCTCTTCTTTAAGGTGTTAGCATATTCCATTTGCACATGTCCAAAGCCTTAACACTCATGACATTGAATTTTCTTTAGTCTTCTTTCACCCTTTTGAGTTTTAGCTTATTGTTTGAAGTGGCTATTTGATGAACTCCCACCATTTTGCCTAAACTCGGGTTTATCCTTTTTTGCTTTCTTTAACTACTTGCTGAAATTTCTTGTCAATAACTCCATATCCTCATTTTCATCGAATTCATCTTCGAAGTCATTCATGACTCTACCAATCTCCGCTTACAATGCCAATCCTTTATTCCTCTCTTGTTTGTCCCTTAACAAATTCATCTCAAAATTGGTAAGAATTCAAATTACCAATTCCAATGACAATTCATTGATATCATGAACTTCCTCAATTGTTTTAATTTTCAGTATAAACCTCGGAGATAATGATCTCAATGTCTTATTAGCCAATTTCAGGTCAGACTACTTCTTCCCAAGTTAATGTGCTTGGTTTGCTATGTCACGCATTCTCTTATGGAAGTCTCCAATAGTTTCACTTTCATCCATCTTCAACTCTTCAAATTTCGCAGGCAACATCTGAAGTTTCGAAGCTATCACAGATTTTGATCCCTCATGTATAGTTTGCAAAGTGTCCCATACTTCTTTCGCTGATTCACAGGCTGATATATAGTAAACCGACCTTCATTAATTGCACTGAAGATGGCATACAGGGCTTGAGAATTTCCAAGCGATCTCTCTTCTTCAACCCTTGTCCACTCAAATGCATCTTTAAGCACTACTTCTCCCTTTTCATCAGTCATCATTGGATGTGTTCAGTCATTTAAAACCGAGTTTCATGCTTTTGTTTCTTGTGTCTAAATGAATACTCTCATTCGTGATTTCCACATAGGATAATTTGAACCATCTAACAACGGTGGCCTAATGATTGATGCCCCTTCTCTTATAGTCATAGTTGCGAAACAAAAATCTACAATAACTTGATGTACCAAGTTCTGATTTAGTAACCCTCTCTGATACCAATTAAAAAATTCGAAACATGTAGTAGTTTTGCAAACTCTCCGATTTGACCGCAGTCGTTTCTAGCACAATCAAAAACCAAAAAAATTAAACTCACAAATGTAAATCAACACTAAAATTTGTTAATGTAGTTCGGTACACCTTGCCTAAGTTTGTAGGGCCCTCACCCAGCTTAATCGACTTTCACTTGTGATACAACAATAGTTTCTCTTAAGGTATTACAGAGCCAACTCAACCAATCCTTGACATTATCCCTTGTCCTCACTCCCTGTGAAAGTAAATCACACCCAATAGTATGACTGTCTCGTACTAACCTCAATAGACGATTTTCTCAACAATATTTAATAGTAATGATACGAAATAAATAGCTCAAGTGATTAAACAATAAGGAACGTAAATAAAAAACACTTGAAACAAGAAACAAACAATTTCCCTTATGATTCCAACTTCTTCGAAGAGAGATTGGAAAGTTGTTCACTAAGAAACATAAACGTTTCTTCACCGAAACGTTGTAAACATCAGAGTTGCAAAATTCACGACAGTTGCTGGAACTTTTCGCACACCAACACCACTATTAACAGCCACCAAAAACATACCCAATCAACACTCAATCCACTAGAAAATATCACACTATTAACCAAGAATGACGGCTACAACTTTTGGAACTTTCTCACACCATAACTTACAATTAGCAGCCACAAAACTAACACTATGGACAATAAGACAGCCACCAAAGATTCACGCACATATCAACAAAACCCAGCTGCAAAAATCAATGCTTTCAACCTGCTCCACAATCCACTGTTATCGTTAAAGAGAGATGGAGAATACCCAACAAAATTCACACAAAATAATTCAAACACAAAGAGAAAAACCAGCTGCCAAGTCTGAGAAAAAACCCTCAATTAATTTTAAAGAGTATAATAAAAATGTCCAGCTGATTCATGCAAATACCAAAATCAAAATCACAGTGAAGGGAAACTCAACACACATGCTATCAGCCCAGGTTGCGTGATTTTTCCAAAAACAAGATTCCAATAGATACGTGATCTTTAACCAAAATTCAACAACACACCTACATCAATTATCCATCCAAATCATGCAAGAACAAATAGGAAATAACCACAACTCACACATAACCTATCGACCACTGTAGATAAAGGAGTCACAACAGAAGAATAACTCAACTCAATAGTCACATGATTCACCAAGAACTCTTTGCTAGATAGAGTCGTGATTCACCTAGAACTCTTTGCTAGATAAAGTTCTATCTACATACAATTAGCTACCAAATATTATCCAAAATAGCTTTAAGATTTCAGCCTCTAAGTCCAGTTATAATCAACCAATCAAATCCAAGATATTCTATCCCATCTTGATTAGAATTTGAAGCTAATTAACAATATCTTGAAAGTCCAATTATTAAATAATATCAAAATTAAAAATAACATACATAACATGTATCTTAACATCAAGTGTTGAGGATTGACTCTACTAACTTTTTTCTTCATTATTGTTGTTCTACTGTAATTATTGGGGTTGTTTTTCATCAAAATTTCCCTTCTTTCTTTCATATCCTCCCTTAAGATTTTAATCACTCAATGATTGTTATTCCTTTAAGGATCTTATTCATCTTTAACTCCCTTTAATCCTACTCATTTTCCTCTCTCTTACTCATTTTGGCCTATGGTTATGGGAAATAATGTCTCATTCTAGTCTCTCCACTTTTATCTCCTGCTTCTTCTAGTGTGGATTACTTGTTTCCCTTTCTTTAAAGATCTTAAAGGGAGGAGTTGTCAAATGGTTTAACACCTCTGTAGGTTTTTTTTCTTAACAAAAGATCTCTTTTTTCCATGTTTCAAAGATAACTATAGACTAATTGTATCAAATTTGGCAATGAAAAAGTACTAATCAATTAGGTAGATTGTCATCATCTGGTCTACAGGTCAATTTAATCTTTCTCTTAACTATAGTATTAGACCATTCCTGACACTTTATAAGGAAACATTTATTCTCAAAAAAGTGAAAAGCTGGAATTAAACTTGAAATGGTTAATAAAAAAGGGGCCCTGATATATGATTGTAATCTCCTACCCTATAAATCTTTTTAGAGAAGTGCACATACCACTTCTATAGGATATGTTTTTTAATACCAAGTGTTGATTACACAGAGACTACGAGTACTAGTAGTAACTATTTTCTTATTATCCAACCGAAAAATTAGGATGATGATAAGATCAATTTCAAAACTAAAACAATACTAAGAACAAATCAACACAATTAATTAACTAGATTAAAAATTAAACTAAGAAACAATCGATGAAGATAGCAGTACTCATATTTCGAATCCCTGAGGACCTTTCACGTAATTAAGTCTTCACACATCAATTTAATCTAAAGTTCATTGGACTGTAGAAATTTCTCAATTATGCTATTGTCTTTCTCAACATTATTAACAACTAATCCTAGGTTGATTGATCAAATTCTCTTTCTAATTAAAACTTCTAGAATTGCATTAACTAATTTATAAATTTCACTATTAAGTTTGACCCTAATAAGATTTATATCAACTTATCTCTAGGTTTGTATGCAACAATTTTCAATTATGCTAGATCAATTTACAAAAAAGATTTCTCAATCTAAATCGTATGAAATTAGTTATGAATAAAATTCCAACAATATTAATTCAAGAACAAATAACAAACACATAATTAAATTTCAATAAAACTTAAGAATAAACTAAATTTAGTTCAATTTATCCAGGTATCATAAAAGTTTTAGTTCCTAATCATATAATACGTAGTATCAAAACTAACGAAAAATAGAAAAAACCAAGGGAAACATGATGAAATCCCTTTTAATCTCCAAGAAATTCACTTTAGACCAATGGAAATTCATTCCAACTTCATCTCCTTGCTTGTTCTTCATTCTATTTGCCATTCTAGGTCTTCTAATTATGTCTCCCCAACTTCTTTGTTACTTCTACCTCTAAATTTTGCCTTTTAAAATTTGAAACATATTATGGGTAATAAAGCAGTCAAATATAAGATATGTTTTAAAGCAAAATTTAGAGGTATAAAATATATAAACGCAAGCATAAAATGTGAACACGATCTGATCAAACACTAACACGAGCCTGTATCACTTAAACATGAGTGTGTACCACAAAACGTAATCAATATGCCCCTAATTTTTTAAACACAACCATGTACTTATCATGAAATCTCATAACATAGTTAAAGCAACTCCAAAATGCTTCAAACTTGTCTAAATTCATTCATTTTAATCTAAATAAGAAAATTATGACTTGAAAATAAAATATGGACAACTTAAGTACTAGAAACAATAAAGCACTCCAATAAACAAACAAATTGCACTAAATATAAGCCTTAACATATGAACAAGTAAGCACTTATTAAACTTCCACACACTTAGGTATTTGTTTGTCCTCAAACAACTAATAGTTTAAATTCATTAACCCTTCTAAATATCTTCCTCTCCTCCATCCTAGCTTATTTTCATGCCTCAAGAATCAAACTAAAGTATTATTATAATCAAATAATCATAGAGTAAATTCCCATAAGAAAACACCACAAATGGTGTCTGGACAATCTTTTTAAAATCAAGTGCAATATGACTCAACATTTTCACACAAAAGATTTGCTCGATTTGCTCAAAGTATTTATAGTGGAAGTTATTATAACTATCAAATCAATGTGTAGAAGGAATCTTAAACATATACTTACTAATACATCATATCTCTGCCACTATAAAATACACTAGAGGCAAAAAAATTTAAAAAATTTAAGTCAAGGTGTAATGGGGCTTAGGTAAAGGTATAGTAAGGGTAAATTTTGAGTTAACAAAAAAGAAGGAATTTACATAAACAAGACTACAAAAAATCTGACTTAATCTATCGTAAATCTCTCAATAAAATGTAAGTAAGGTAGAAAACAAGTCTTGAATAACACAAGCATCTTCTCTTTCCCCTTACAATTACAATAATTTAAAAATATCTTTTTTTCAATTCAATTTGTTTCAAGATATTTCTGAATTGATTATTGATGAGCTTATAAGGATATTATATGAAAATTTGATAAGTAACGTATGAGAAGATATAATATTGAATGTATAAGCTTACACCTTTTTTCATTCTTGATACCTCTTTAACTAATATGATTCTTGTACAATCAAGTAAATACAATCCTTTAAGGTACAAAAGTAAATGTTAGGCTAATAATAAAAATGGTTTATTGACTTGTAATATGGTTTAAATAATTCAAAGAAAAAGCTAAGGCTCAAATTTGGTTACACATAAAGATAAAAATAGGATAAAGAAAAATCAAAGAAAAGTTTCAAATAAAGTTTTAATATAAGTACCTTTTTAATTTTAATGTCTCTAGTCAAAAGTTGTGGTCCCAACATGAATAATAAAACTAAGCTCTAAAATCTTCCATCTATGCCTGATAAAGACACAATAAAGAAAAATATAGCATAATATAATAATGATAATTGCTCATAGGTTTAAAAGCTCACGATTTATGCTCATGTGTGAAAAATACTAAGTACTTTCGTCTAATTTGAATGTTAAAACACCCATTCATAATATAGCAAGTAAAAATCCATATAATTATGCCCTCTTGCTCTCGTATTCTAGCTTAAATCAATGATTTAGACATCTCATAATATTTCAAGACAAGAATTAACATATTAGAGATTTTCATAAAGAAAAATTATGAAATAAGAACTAAAATATCTTTATGCTTGAATTACAATCGAATCCACATGAAAATCACAATACCCCTTCCTTACATTTAAAGATGTAAATTATCCCCAATATACATATTGAAAATAATGGAATACAGTCGACAAGAGAAAATTTAAAATGAACTTGTACCTTTTTTGTTTATATGCAAGATATTCAAATTTATAACATCAATTTTATCCAAATTATGTGCAGTGATTCTTACAGAAAGAAAATAAAAGGGAACAGAGCATCAAACAATGGCAATAAAATAAATGAAAATAAAAACTAATTGTATATATAAAAAATTATGGTTTAGTCTATCAACAATAAATCAGAAAAATAAAGAAACAAAAATAGTATCAATTTAGCAGGGATAATTTCTCGTTAATTATCAAGACAAAATAAAAATGGAAATTAAAAAAATTAAAGTCAAGAAAAGATACAAATCACTTGCTTCTCGTCTCAAGATTCTTGGATAATATGAGTCACCATGGGAAAAAAGGAATCTAAGATTTGATTGCTTATCAACTCATGCTTAGAATCGACTAATGCTTAGTCTCACTCAGCTGATTAGTCTATACAAAAGAAGTATCAGGTTCATGAGTATATACAGGCATTATTTCAACTAGAGCTAGCTCATCTGGCTATTGAGGTGACAACGGTAGTGTACTGACTCTCGTGAGTAGAGGTGGGACCACAACTCCTAAATGATTAGTGATATGTATGAGGATGCCCTCTATATATATATTATATGCCTCTAATTGTAATACCTGCTCTGCAAGATCCCACTATCCCACTATCCATCTTTAATGGTTCTTTGAACCCGTAAGGTATGACCGATACCAATCAAACAATATTAAGCTAGTTATGATGTGGAGGGGTGGATTGTAAGGTTCTGATCATGCATCTCATACATAATATATATCAAATATACGCAGCAAAAAATAAACGGAACCTCAAAAGCCACATCTACTCATGCATATAGATATAGAAAATAAAAACATGAAATGTAATATGTTTACATACCTTTCCGACGATCTCCTTCATTTTTTAATCTTCTTCGCGTTAGGTTGTCGTAAACCACAACGTTTAACGTAGACCATCTCTAATGAAAGCCCACACAAAGATAGAAGGATGAAACCTCACTAGGAGATAGCTAGAATTCTTTCTTTGTGCTAGCAAAGACAAGAACTCTTGCGAGAGTTAGAGAGAAAAGGAGTGTGTGTGTAAGAAAGAACCTTTCTTTTACTTGTATCTTAGACAAGATGCACGAAAATCATCTCTATTTTCTACACCATTTGGCCTACCATAACTCCCATCACTAATGGAGAGTTATGGGAAGTTAATGGTCACGAATAACATGCATTAATGGAAGTTATGGGAGGTTAATGACCATGAATAACATGTATTAATGGAAGTTTGGGAAGTTAATGACTATGAATAGGATACATTAATGGAAATTTTGGGAAGTTAATGACCAAATTGGCAGCCAACAACACTTGTTTCTAATCCATTCCGTGCAACGTTTTCTACCACGATCACATCGCGATACAATCCTAAAACCCTCTCTCATATCTTGAATCACCATTCAATGTCATTTTACTTATCCTTCGGATCTCCTATGTGTGTGACCCATTAGGTTCCCAGTTATGTTGGCCACTTGAATTAACACTTAATTCACGTAAATCAAGAGTGGTATCTAGCAAAACGTCATAACCCCCAATTGACCGAAAAGTCAGTGGTTTGACTACGAACCCTTCCATATGGAATGCTGCCATGCAATTCGTCCTTTCACCATCTATACCCTATTTGGTTCAGAGTATGGTCAAAGTGTCAACTCCTACAAGACTGACTACATCACATCTAGTCCAAGTGATATTAGATCTTATCCTAAGGATCTCCTTACTCTATGTATCATTGAAGACTCTCTTCATGACACATATTTGCTCTGGCCAGAGACTCCCCAGTAATGACCCCGATAAGAGGTCGTGGGTATCATCTCCTTCTATCAAGAGTGGTGAATTCTTTATTGGCTACTCAATTACCTCAGAATACCTCAAGTTGTACTCAATCACCAACCTATGAGTAACCCTTGAAAGGCACCGATGAATGGAGCCAAAGCATAGGATCAGTATCTGAGATATCCTTGAGCACCTCAAGTCAAAGGATACTTGCACTATTGTAATGATGAGACTATCATTGACACTAGAATAGAATATTCATATGATTGTCTCATAGTAGGTCAATCCAATGTACTTACTACCCTTAGTAAGCATCCACATGTTAATTCTAAATAACTCGTGTCTACAGATTATGAGATCTACTGCTTCATCCAATCAAGGAGTATAACATGTACTAGTCTATCCGAATTAATGATATCCCATCTCATTAATCCTATGACTAGGGAAAGTTTAGATACTAACATAATTACACATGATAGGAATCTCATTGTCATGATTTCTTCCATGTTATATTTTGTATCAAGTACTTCATTAAATCAATTTAAGATCAACATCAAATTCATAAATGTATAAACATGGAAATAATGACTTCTCTAACATGGATGGCTACACAAATATACGTATACTAGCAGAAGAGCCATCATCATGCTCAGATGCAATTGGAGGCGGTGGTGGATAAACATTATGTTTAGGTTATTGCTTTGGTACCTTAAGGCAATCCATTTCCGCTCTATCTACAGTCTCATGCTCCTAAGCCCCATATAAAACATAACTAGGTCCCTACAAGCCCTGTCTTCTCTAGATCATACCCATAGTTGGCAAAGTATCGAAACTAATGGTACTATTTGTTAAATAATTTGCATTCTTAGGTGACCGCTCCAATAATCACATGCCTCTAATCAATTCGGTGATATAATCCTAACACCATATGCCTGATGTTTAAAAAACCAAGTTAGGGTATAACTTAATTAAATGATGTTTAAAAAACCAAGATAGGGTATACCTTAATTAAATGGGTACTCTCTCGATCAACTATATAAGTAAACTTGTCCATCTTTCCCACCACACCTCCTCTTGCTCAATGTATGGCTTAGTAAGGAATGTATGTACCTTACTGGTGGGGATTACAGTGTAGATGCCTTGGATTGTATAGGTAATACCATTCTTTGTTGATGATGCGCCAATATGTCTTTTCATTGTTTCCAATAGGGAAACTCACTCACAATGACATATAATCCTTAGAATTAGTATACTCTATATAGTAAAGACCCATGTATAATTAGATCTGTGTATAGCTCATACTCTCCATCTCCCTAGACACCCAAAATTGAATGATGTTGTTAATATTCTAGATGTAATGCCTCTTCTCCAATATGAAAGTGGTGAGGAACTCAAGTGTCACGTCTTTATAAGTGGGCTATTGATTGTAAATAAGCTCTTCTAAATGCCAATATTAATTAAATCTTGAACATTCTAAGTTAGCTTGGCTTGATCAAGTACCACCCAATCAATATACCTACTCTCATTGAATAGCTTGGACATTAATCTCTCATATTGAGTAGCATAAGCTAGTACAGTGAAATTGAGCATAGGGTGAATCTTAGGTGTAGGTTATGGTGGCTCGGGTTGTATTGGTGGTTGTCGATATATGCCTTCACCCTTTTACCTTTTCCTCGGCACTTCCTTATCTCGAAGCTAATATTGTGTGCTTGTCTTCTTTGTCATTATTCCTTGGCTTACACACATGGGCATGTTTAAGCTCCTTTATATCACTTACGATGTTGTTTCAAGTACATGGTTACTATTATATTCATGTTCAAAATTATGTAAATTTTTGTAACTTTTAAAATAACCTATCTTTATGTGAAACATGGCCATATTACTCCTTCAATTGAGCGTGTAGAGGAACATATACATCAAAACGAGCCTCTTTATAACTATGTAGCTTTATGTAACTTTTATACTTAGCTAAATTTTCATGTGCCTTTAGAATTATAAACCAACAAATATACGTAAGGCATAAAAGATGAAAAATAACACCTATATTACATATAAACCAAGAAAAACTTTTATACTAAACCACGAGATTAAGATAGATATAAATTAAACTAAGAAATTTAAAACTTATATATCTTATAATGAAAAAAAAGTGAAACAAAATTACCTAATAAAGTTAGGTTGCCTCCCAGGAACTTGTTTAATGTCATTAGCTTAATGTTTCCACTCTAACTCACTGCTCTTTATATTAGAGTGTCGGACCCCGTTTCCGGAGCCCGACGGTCCCGGGACCTGAGCCTGACTGAGGCCCACGCCCGAGACTGAGAGCCTTGCTGAATCCTGAGACTGATGATGATCTGCTCTTAAAAATAAGTCCTTATACAAAAGACAGCAGCATAAGT
>JAOSBM010000009.1:17461516-17489535 GCA_027568955.1 Erythroxylum tenue | reverse complement strand
GCAGGGAGAACCGTTGGATTAAATGGACGGTTGGGATGGATTGCGTGGAGGGGGGTGAATGTAACGGTTGGATTAAACAGGCGGTTGGGATGGATTGCGTGGTCGTCCATCCCAACTCGCCCTTAGTATATCTACTTACTAAGCAATAAGACTACCTATCCTCCAAGTTCCAAGGTGGTAAGGTTTTTTGTTTGTTTCTTCAATCATATAGACTATATATAGAGATGACAAAATTTAACCATAGTTCTGGATCTTTCCTATGCTGCTTGACTCACTTTAATCATACTTGTCATTAATGGCTTACATATCCAGCCTATGTTGCTTTGCCACGACGAGCTAGCCATTAAAGAGATGGATAGGGTGATGAAATTCTTCCTTTGGTCTGGTAATGCTGATTCTTCTAAGCATGTCAGAGTTAAATGGAGTGAGGCAACTTTACCAAAAAAACACAGAAGCCTAGGATCATTTCGATATCTACTATGCATAATGTCTTTAACTGTTAAAGATTATGGAGGCTATACAATGATCACAATGCAATGTGGACTAAATGGATTCATGAATATTATATGAAGCACTCTAACTTCTAGCAGGTTGATTATTCTCATAAGGGTTCTTAGATACTTAAACAGACGATAAAGCTAGGAGATATCATCTACCCATATCTTAAGCACAAAATAGGCAATGGTGAGAAAACCTGGATTTGGTACGACAGTTGGTTGGTTAATAACCCCCTCATTCGCTCTCCTGACTTCCTAAACCTTAGAACCAGAATAGCTCTTGGCATAAAGGTTTCATCCTTAATCATCAATGGGGCGTGACAAGCAAATTTTTGAGGTTTTCATTCCCTCATGGACTACTTTTCAAGCCTCCCAAACACTGGTTTTGAAGATTATAACTTATGGGTTCTAAACCCAAATGGTATGTTTATTAACTAGTCTTGCTACAAACTTTTTGTTGCTAATTCCTCATATGTTCCCTGGTACAACTTACTATGGAAACACAGTACATGTCCCAAGGCCTCTTTTATAACAAGGATCGCCATTAAGAATAGGCTTCAAACCAAAAGTGAATGAAAGGGTACGATTGATGCTTCATGCTCATTATGTAGCTTGGTTATAAAAGGCAGTGAACATGCATTTGTTCTGTGCAACTATATCAAAGCAATTTGGAGTAGAATCTTGCATCTATTCCCTACCTCTCACCCCAGTTATAATTGGGAATGTGTCCTGAGATGGGTTATTCATAACACAAGGAAGGGGCATCCATACTCAACCTTCAAAGATACCTACCATTACTATCTAGTGTATATGGCAAGAGCGAAATAATCGACGTTTCAGGGATAAGAAGGAAGAGAAATACCTTCTTGCAAACAAAGTTATCAACATGACTTGATCACATATTTATGCTAAAAATGCTCATATATCACTTACTCCAGATATGAAGAACCGGTGGCAACTTTAACATTTTTTCTTCTTTTTAATTACACCTTGTTCTATTCCTTATAACAACTTCTTCTATCCTTTTATAATGATTCCCAAAGGCTTCTCGGTCGTGAATTGCTTTCTATGTTGTACTAGTTCCTGTTGTAGCAATATAATATTCAAATTGTAAAAAAAAAAATAGACATACTGATGAATATAGAATAGAGGGCTTAATATGCAAGGAAAACTACATCTCTTGCATAATCAGTTCATTGTTGTTCGGAGCGTTGAAATAACTAGTAAAGTTATTTTTTGTGACTAAAAGATTATGAATTCGAGTAACAAAAACAATATCTTTGTAAAATACGAAGGGAAGCTTTATGCTCTACTACTAAATCAAAGTCTTATCTAAATCACTAAGAACATTCTCACATAAGTAGGGTTTGACTTGATTTTTTTCCTTTCAAAATAATATTATTTTATTTAACTAATATGAATTATTTGAATTTAATTGAAGTTCAGTTTAAATATTAATCAATTTAAATTTTATCAATTGATTTTTGACTGAGTCTAGCCAAAATATCATCCTTACATAAAATTCAAATCAATTAGCTATTTTAAGAACAACAAACCTATAATATATATTACATATAATTTATGTAAAAAGAAGAATAAATTCATATAATTAGTGAAAACACCGATAAGATATGACCCAAGAGTAAACCTTGGAGTAATTAGTAAAGTTGCTTTTTTGTGACGATAAAGTTACATGTTCAAATAATAGTAACAACCTCTTTATACGCAAAACGAACCTTATGTATTGAATTAGTCGTGGTTCTTATGAATTGAATTAGTTGACTTTGACTTTACTGAAAAGATATGACCTAGGTAATTAGAAGTAACTGAACAAAAACTCGCCAACAATGAAGGGGAATATGAAAAAGAAAAGAAAAAAAAACTTTATAACCCCTTTAAATCTTCTAACTCTTGATTTGATTGGTTTCAAATTTAATTAAAATTTGAACTTTTATTTTCGATTTACCAGCAATATTGCATTATTTTGATAATCTTTGAAGGGACAAAGACAAAGTGGCTGTAGTTTAGTGGTTAGAATTCTACGTTGTGGCCGTAGAGACCTGGGCTCGAATCCCAGCAGCCACATTTGTTATTTTACCGTTTTCTGAAGAGTGAGTGAGTACTGAGTGAGTAGGGCCTTGAACCAAGCCAGATGAAATTAGAAAGAAGCCAATGCGCATAGTATCACTTCCCTTTACGCCCGTTATTTTCCCGCCTAAACACTCCTTGCCCTAATTCCCTCTCTTATTTTGCCGCCAAATCTCCGTCTCCCTCCTCAGCTACTTGAGTCTTCATTCTCTCTCGCATTTCATTCTTCACTGAGCCATGAAAACTTTAGATCTGGACACAGAAAGAGGTACTTTGTCGTTCTCTATCTCTCTGAATATCAATACGATCTTCTAGATCAGCCAACATTCTCTTCTTTTGTTTACTCTTTTTTCCGTTTATTCTTTTAATCTTTGTCGCAGCCCTTGCAAAGGATTTTCTATCGAACTTCGCGAATGCTGATGGCGAAGCCAAATACATGAACATTCTCGTGAGTTCCCACTGTACTCTTGACAGTAACGAGTTCAAGACATTTTTGAATTCACAACAATAGAAGCCACGCTCTCTTCATGTTTCGATTGAATTAATCCTATTTTGTTCTTTTGTCTCCAGCAAGATGTCGCGAATCATAAGATCCGTGCAATCCAGATAGATCTCCAAGACCTTATCAATGTACAGTTCTGTGTGCCTTGCTCCTACTGTTTTCCCAATTTTGGAGATTGTAATAGTCATTACTTGTTTTGCTCTAGTATAAGGATTTGGATGAAGAGTTTTTGGTACGGGTTACTGAGAACACTCGAAGATATATTGGGGTTTTTTCTGCTGCGATTGATGAATTGATGCCGGAGCCTACGGAGGCATTTCCTGATGATGATCATGACATATTGATGACTCAGAGAACTGAGGACCCGACAGAGAATGCTGATGGTTCTGATCCGCACCAGCACATGCCTCCTGAAATTAAGCGTTACTAGTAAGCTTTATCGATTTTAGCTTGTTTGTGTTCCTATATCAACGGGATGCTTAAATTTGAAATTTAAGGCTGCTGTTTCCCATGGAATTTGGAGATATCAGAAGAGAACTTAATTAGCTGCGAGTGGTTATATTCACTGATAAATGATATGCATTTCTTGAATTTCTAGGATATTAATGATGCAGGAATATGATTTTTGTGGTTATTAACTAATTTTACACAGTAGTAGTTACTCAATTTACATGTTCCCAAGCTCTATATGTTTTTTCCTTCCACTTGAATCATACTTACCTCTAACTTTCTGGCTTCAGCCAAGTCTATATCAGGGCACCGTCAAAGGGACGGCCATTCACTATTAGAGAAGTTAGGGCTTCAAACATTGGTCAACTTGTAAGGATTTCTGGTATTATAACCCGTTGTTCAGATGTTAAGCCACTGATGCAGGTAGCTGTGTATACATGTGAAGATTGCGGCTTTGAAATATACCAGGTAATGAGTATGAGCTACTGAACGATTTGTGAATGTCATTATCAGCCATCTGTTAGCATGTCATAAATAAATGTTCCTTCTGATCATTTTTCGACCTTCTACTTTGTTGATAAACTGATCATAAATTGTATGTCTCAGGAAGTAACTGCACGAAACTTCATGCCCTTGTTTGAGTGCCCGTCTAAACGCTGTGATATCAATAAAAGAAAGGGAAACCTTATTCTGCAACTGAGGGCATCAAAGTTTTTGAAGTTTCAGGAGGTGCCTGCCAATTTTTTGTTCATGTTGAACATGCTAAGGCATATATACAGCCTTTTCTATCAAGATTATTTAGAAAGAGATTCATTTTACAGGCTAAGATTCAAGAGTTGGCAGAACATGTACCAAAGGGACATATTCCACGGTCAATGACTGTTCATTTTAGAGGAGAACTCACAAGAAAGGTAGTGATTCATGAAACATGTAATTTTGATTTTGCATAAAAATACGGATCTGAATGATTGTAACTCTTTTAAGCTTTTTGATAGTTGCTGAACGAGGACTTCTGGGATGATTGTATTACATTTTAAGACACAGGAAAAGCAAAATTCTTCACATGATTTGATCTTCTGCTTCATTACGTTTGAGTCACATAATTTCAAGTAGACTTCATATAATTGTATCCTATCTGCTACCAGAACCTTTCATTCATGCATGGCTGTTTATCAATGTTGTTAGGTGGCTCCAGGTGACATCGTCGAATTATCAGGGATCTTTCTTCCTATTCCTTATACTGGTTTCAGAGCTCTGCGTGCTGGTTTGGTTGCTGATACATATATGGAAGCAATGTCTGTAACTCATTTCAAGAAAAAATATGAAGAGTAAGCCACTTGTTGGTTCTTGACTGGGGTTTCAACCAATTTATTTACGAAGATATTTGCAATTGCAAACTAACACTTCCACTTCCTCTTCTAAGTACCGAACACAGAAAATTAGTTCTCTATGACAACATTGAAGCATTTAATTACAAAGAGAGTGTGGAGACAAGCACTGTCATATGTAATGAATTGTGTTGTACTGTAGGTATGAACTCAAAGGTGACGAGGAAGAGCAGATTGCATCTCTGGCTGAGGACGGTGATATTTATAACAAGTTGGCACAATCATTAGCTCCAGAAATTTATGGACATGAAGATATTAAAAAAGCCTTACTACTCTTACTAGTGGGCGCACCTCATCGGAAACTGAAGGATGGAATGAAGGTAAATTAATAATTCTACTTGTTACTGTAGAACGTTTCTTGACTGATAAACTTAAAATCAACCTTAATGATTGAAGTTAATGACTTTATTGAGATCTCTCTTCTGTTGTATGTTTCACAAGAACGGAGTTACGAACAAAATGTAGGGATGATGGAGGGAGATATATTTCCAGTTCTTTGATTAGTTATTCAAAGTTATAAACTCTTCACTATAGAAAGGTGGAATTGTTTTTTGTTCTTTTCCTTCTATGAGTAAGGATAAACGAATTTTTAAATAATTACTTCAAGGATTGTCTTATGTTTAAGACTTAAACATCTATACTAACTTCAAACGAATTGCAGATTAGAGGAGATTTACATATATGTTTGATGGGTGATCCTGGAGTTGCCAAAAGTCAGCTTCTGAAACACATAATTAATGTAGCACCCAGGGGTGTTTATACAACTGGTAGAGGAAGCAGTGGAGTTGGTCTAACTGCTGCTGTTCAGAAAGATCCAGTTACAAATGAAATGGTCCTTGAGGGGGGAGCTTTGGTATGACAAATATTTCATAATGTAAACTGTTTAAAATTCAGTGTGTTCTACTTAAAAATGTGGGATCTCAAGAAATTGGGCATACTGTTATTGAATCTTTGTGAACCAAATTTATGTTACTCATTCAAACTGAATGATTTAGCCTTTTTATTCTCTTTGTCCTCTTTCTTGTCTTTGATTGGTTTAAGTTTATGAGTTTGCATTCATGGATCAATAGTAAGTTGTAGGTGAGAACTGTACAGCTAATTCTACTGGCAGTCACTAAGATATATAGACCTTTTCAACTGATTATTTGCTCAAATTTTTAGGTGCTTAAGTAAAGAAAGTTATTATTTGTTGCAGGTATTAGCTGATATGGGAATATGTGCTATTGATGAGTTTGATAAGATGGATGAATCAGATCGTACAGCGATCCATGAAGTTATGGAGCAGCAGACAGTCAGCATTGCCAAGGCTGGGATCACTACATCTTTGAATGCTAGAACTGCTATTCTAGCTGCTGCTAATCCAGCTTGGTAAAAACTGCTTTGCACTTGATATTATTCAATTTAGTAGCTTCTTTTTCATTTCTTTCTCCTTTTATCGTTCTCTTTGCATGTCGAAGTCAGTCTAGACACCTCAAACCTATATCCTGACGTGGGTTATGCAATTTGTGTTGCAGGGGGAGATATGATCTCCGGAGAACTCCAGCCGAAAATATTAACCTACCTCCTGCTCTTCTGTCAAGATTTGATCTTCTGTGGTTGATCCTTGATCGAGCAGATATGGAGAGTGATCTTGACATGGCTAAACACGTTGTGTATGTCCACCAGAATAAAGAACCTCCTCCTCTCGGCTTCACCCCACTCGAACCATCTATTCTTCGGTAATTATCTCATAGCCAAGTATTTAAATTTCCATGCTCTCTTACTTTTGTGGATTTGATGCCTGTACTATTTCATAAAGGACTTGTTGTTGGTAATAAACTAAACAATGGTTCACAACACTAAGCTCTCTGTGTAGAGTTGGTGGAGGACATATTCTTATATCCCAAAAATGTTTTCATTTGCTGCTGGGAAACCCTTTCTTTTTCTCTCAAATTTGAGAACAAGAATATATGACTAATCTGAAAAAAGTTCTAACTCTGCTTGAATGTTGATTGTTGAGGTAAAGGGCTTAACGTTGATTCTCCATCTTAAATGCTAGAGCATATATTTCTGCTGCAAGACGATTGTCGCCTTATGTTCCGAGGGAGCTAGAGGAATATATAGCTACAGCATACTCAAGCATTCGACAAGAAGAAGCTAAATCAAATGCTCCTCATTCCTACACGACTGTTAGAACTCTGCTCAGCATCCTCCGCATATCAGCTGTATGTCTTTTATTTACCTTTTCCTTTTTAACTTGGATTTATTTCATGACAATAGGTGGCACACAACTTTGTCGGAGTAATAGAAAATAGTAATTCCCGTATTATATATCTGCATATATGGCGTTTTCAGTTAGGTTATTGTAGTGGTTTATTTTTTCTATCTTGGCAGGCTTTAGCAAGACTCCGATTCTCAGAAACAGTGGGCCAAAGTGATGTGGATGAAGCACTAAGGTTAATGCAGATGTCAAAATTTTCTTTATATTCCGATGAACGTCAGAAATCTGGTCTGGATGCTATTTCTCACATCTATTCAATCCTGCGGGATGAAGCTGCAAGGGCCAACTCCATGGATCTGAGCTATGCTCATGCACTAAACTGGATTTCTAGAAAGGTAAGACAATTTCTGAACTTGAATTTGGTACTGACTTTCCAAGTTATGGGACTTTGGCGATTGATTAATGTGGTTGCTTAATAACAAACAGGGGTATAGTGAAGCTCAGTTGAAAGAATGCTTGGAGGAGTATGCAGCCTTGAATGTGTGGCAGATACATCCTCACACCTTTGATATTCGATTTATCGATGCCTGATTCTATGTTGCCTGCTTTGATGCTGTAAATTAGTATTTACGATTCCTCTTCCTACAAATGTGGGAATTGGTGGACTAGAAGTAGGATTCATGAGCAGCACTTTGATGAACTAATATTTGTAGTCTCTGGGTGAAGATGTTTGATCGGTTGTAGCTTTTCTTCCCCTTCAAAAAGGCGTTGGTGGCTGGATTTATATTTTATCGATTAACTATTTTCTGTATCCGTTTTGCTAAATTATTTATTAAAACTTAAAATTTTAATTTGATTTTTTTCAATATAAACTACAGTAAATTTCTAAAAAATTATAAATTGCAGGTTTAAAGTTGATATAGGCTACAACGAATTTCTTAAAAATTAATGATCGAAAAAGAAGAATTATTAGTCTGTTTGAATGGGAAAGTTAAGATTGACAAAAAGATTTTATGTTTAATTTTAGGGAGCTTAGATAAAATAATGACTCTTTTATGAGATTAATCATTTCATTTTTGTGAATATTGTTGCTACTTAGCTTACCATGCCAGCATCAAGTTATTTTAAAACACCAAATTTACTCCCATAGTACTATAATACCCTTCAGCATTGAACCAAAATTCATAACTATTGTGGGTATTTAAGTCATTTCAAAATAGCGTCTGCGTGCACTGTAGATCCAATGCGCTGTGTAGTAACCAATCCGCATCAGCTTAATAATGTGGCGACTGGCTTTCCTTTTTAGCTAATTTTTTTTTCTTTTTTTGTTTTTTTTCCTATATCCCTCTTTCATTTTCCTTCCCTATTCTGTTCTGTTCTGTTCTGTGCTTCTCTTCTCACTACGTATGTACAGGAGCACCAACGGCATAAAACGAACATAAAAAATAATCACAGATAATAACCAATTTCTCTCCTCCCTTCCTTTGCTCTCCGCGAGTCGGTTCCTTTTGGTTTCGAACAGCAACTGAAGGCGAGAACTTTTTTTCTTTTTATTCTAATTTCAGATATTCATTTTTTATTTCAGTCCCTAATCGTCTCTTTAACGCCGCAAGCTCTACACTTGGGTTGGAAACTGGGCCTTATCTTAAGGTACAAATTGATCTTTGTTCTGTTCCTTTTTATCTATTTATTGATTTTGTATGTGATGCCCTTGCATGTATGTTTAGTTGGATCTTACTAGTTTTTGTTAATTTGCAAGCTTATGCAATTTTAATGCACTGTCTTATTGCCATTTGGGTATGTCAGGACTAATAGCATTATGGGGTTGTCTAATTTTAGCTTTTTTTTTTTATTATGCTTGAATTAATCCGTTAGCTTCGAGATTCAATGTTGGTTTGGACTTGTTAAGCTGTTTAATTTTGTTTTTTTTTAATCTTTGTTTATATCTGTTGAACTTTAGTTTTGATCACGTTGTTAGCTTTTCCTGAATGCTTTGCTGTAATGTTGCTAGGTATGGTGATTGTGGAATGTTTTGCTAGAGGGAGTTGAGTTAGTTTATATCTCTTTTCTTTTGGGTCAACAACCCCTTATGGGGTTGAAGTCTCAATTTACCATGTGGGAATATTGTCTTGTAGGGTGTTTAGTTATGGTATGTTTATAAACAGTCTAGCTGGATACCTGCTGTCAATGTTGAACTTTTTAAAGTATCCTTGTGAGTATCGAACTGGAGACGTGGAGGACCAGCGTGCATTTGGAAGTGCACTGTTTGACCACTCTGTAATTGACTTGGCATTAGTTTCACTCTTGATTAATTTTCTCATATGTGGACTCTTGCTTCACCGAAATGCTCTAATCAGTATGTGACAGAGCAATACGGCACTGTTTTATCAATTTTCAAAGTTGATTGAAATGACTTCTGGTATTGCCCTAATTTGTCCTTGAGGGGATTGATTTTAATAGTTCAGATATTGGCTAATAGCTCTACTCCAGAACAATATAAAGAGTCAATGTGGTCAGAGAAATGGAATCGAATAGAATCTGGACTGTCCTGAACTTCCTCCTTACTGCTTTTTGTTGAATAATAAGATCTTGCAGATTGTTCTAAGATGTATTACCTTCCCTTTTAATCCCATCCAAAGTAATCCTTGAAATGCTATTTATTAGTCTTGATGTAACGCTTGATTTAGACAGAAAGAACTCACAGTTGTGATGGAAAATTACGTATAAGATTCCAATTTTACTTCTAATGGTTGCTCTGATGATCCTTATACCAAAAGGAATGTAGAGAAATCATGAATGAGATCAAAGTTTAAGAAATCATGCACAGTTATTGGAACATTTTTCAAAATGGTGGATCACCAAAGATGCTTGCATTCAACAATTATGTTTTCTCAGAGTTTGTCTCTCTATGTACACTATGTGCATTTAAAAGATGTGGTTATTGGTTTTCAGGTTCTTATGAAAGTATGGAAATTTGGAAGTGTGCATCTTCTAGTGGTACAGCTTCCAGTAATAAAGCACCTCTCAATCACCCAAATACGGCTTTGGTGAAGTCACAATTTGAAGAACAACAGAGAGCTACTAACCATACTGTTAAGACAGACCTAGATGTAGATCTTAAAGAAGTATATTTTTTGATTTTACATTTTTTGTCTTCTGGGCCATGCCAAAGGACCTTTGGGCAATTCATGAATGAGCTTTTGGAACATGAACTTCTACCAAGAAGATATCATGCTTGGTTTTCAAGAACAGGCGCACATAATGGAACAGATGACAATAATGGATTGTCTCTTCCTTTAAACTATGATACGCTGTTGGGCAGGTATGGTTTAGTGGCTTTTGAATCTATTGCTTTATATTACATTTTACGCCATATCGTTCAGAGCGAAGAGGAAAATTATTGTTAATACCTTGTTTCCTTCTCCTTATAAATGGGCATAAACTATAGCCTGGCACGTGTCCATTGTTCCACATTGAATTTCACCTTTGCTGGTGTAATACACACACATCTCTCTTTTTCCTTTTTAGGTAACTCTTTGTGTGCTATCCTTAGATAGTTCCCTTCTTTTGTACACATTTGGCAAATTAGTTTAAAATTCGTTTCCTAAAATGTATCGGATTGTGTATCAACTGGTTTCCATTGGATTTCATAAACATAAATAGGTGCTACGTTTTTGTGTCAAGAAATTAAGCAATAACAGAGTAAATAAACCATGACAAGCAATATTTGGCAGTCAATAATTTAAAAGTGGAGGCAAGGTTTGATAATGTTATTGACGATCATTATCAAAATGACCTTTCTGCTGCCTCACATTTTAAGAGAAGCCTTACTTCAGGCAGCGTGTCTCTTGTGTAATAACATACCTTCTAATTGCTTGCTTATCAGGTATCCTCATATTGAGAAAGATCATTTGATAAAGCTCCTAAAGCAACTTCTCCTGCATATTGCCTCTCCTATGGGCGGAAAGATCCGAGCTCTTCCAAATGCAGCTGATGTTCCTACATTGTTGGGATCTGGATCCTTTTCACTTCTTGATGGTATTGATATCTTATTATAATCACGTACAGAATGCAGTAGGCCTAGGTGATGTCCCTACATTGTTGGGATCTAGATCCTTTTCATTTCTCGACGGTATTGATATTTTATTATAATCACATACAGAATGTAGTAGGCCTATGTGCACTTTTCATAAAATGCACTCAACATTTTCTATTGTAATCATGTCATTATTTCCTCCTTGAAAATCTTGCCTACGTTCGGTTAAACTTGAATTACCCTTTTTAAGTATGGTGAGACTGCAACTTTTGATGCTTTGAGGTATAAACCTGAGGTTAGCTATTTCATTGAAAATCTTCTTGTGCTATACTATGTTGAGAATTTCAAAGACCCTGCTATAAGGGATTATGACTGTTGGTTGCCTTTTCTACTAGGATAATTATTAACTACTATATTTAACAACTAAGACGTATGTTCAAGAATTTGTTAATGTCAGTGTGGCTTTAAATCGTTAATTCACTAGGAACTTTCTTGATTTCTGATGTATACTTCAAAATTTTCTTAAATGCACAATTTATGTGCTTTGGCCTGGCTTATGTACATTTAGATCTCTAGCTGCTGATCTTTCATCAAAAATGGTTTTTCAAGCACCGACCTTGCTAGATTTCTTGGCAAGGCTGCCTTTTCTCTTAGTAGGATAGCTGCTGTTGAGTTCTCTTTTCCCATAAGTTCTTTGAAAATGTTTCTGTTTCTTGCTAGGATAGCTTCCATTTCTCCATTGCTGATATTATCAACTACTATTCAGCTATCATGGCCTTTCTGAGTTTTCTTTCCTCGTATCATGTCTCTTTTGGATTTGAATTGTGATTCTGCACTCTTAGTTAGGATTTTGGTCTTCTTCCCACATTTTTCCTCTCCTGTTTTTACAGACGACAAAACTATGCATAAACAAGTTAAGCATTTGCCAGTGCATCTGCGTTGGCCCCACATACTGGCTGATCAGGTACATGGCCTGAATTTGAGGGAAATAGGAGGGGGTTTCACAAAGCACCATCGTGCTCCTTCCATTCGTGCTGCATGCTATGCCATTGCTAAGCCATCAACCATGGTGCAAAAGATGCAAAATTTGAAAAAGTTAAGGGGCCACCGTAATGCTGTGTATTGTGGTGTGTTTTCTCCTCCAACTTTGTAGTCATATTTTCTCTTTTTGAGTATATTCCTTCCTGGTTCAGTTGAAGTTGCTGATCAAGGTTTTAAGAGAGCATGCCCCTTGGATTCAATTGCATTAATTACTGCTTAATGTTTTTGCATGACTGGCATATGTTGTTTAACAATTTAAAAGATTATAATCAACTGAAAAACATTGGCGAAGATATCAGTACATATTTTACAAAACTTTACCATATTATTTTCTTTTTCAGTTCAAGTTGCAACACTGATGTAATTAGCTATGTAGTAAGACATAAATTTTGAACGGTAAAGAATATACAAGTACTGAAGTGTTAACTTATGAAAAAATATGCTAATCGTGCCTCCCTATTTGTTACTTCTATGCCATTATTCCCTTGCCATCAAACCATCATAGCAGTTAATCTGATATTCTTATTGCTTGATTTCTACAGCTATATTTGACCGTTCAGGCAGATATGTTGTGACTGGTTCAGATGATCGTCTTGTCAAGATTTGGTTGATGGAGACTGCATTTTGCTTGGCCAGTTGCCGAGGACATGAAGTTAGTTTTGATTGTATACTTAAACTGTGACGCTATTAAATATTTCAGCAAAATCTTTTTAAAAATTTTTGATCATATTTCTTATACTTATCTTTTTGCAAAATCAATCTGTTTGACCTTGTATGACTATGCACTGAAGGGTGACATAACTGACTTGGCTGTAAGCTCAAATAATGCGCTAGTGGCATCTGCTTCAAATGATTTTGTTATTCGAGTTGTAAGATTTCCAAACCTTGATGTTAAGTGTGTTTAATTGGTCGTCATTAAGGACTAAATAGTTCTTGGTCTACTGTAGTGGCGCCTGCCAGATGGGATGCCAATTTCAGTCTTGCAGGGGCACACTGGAGCCGTCACTACCATTGCATTTAGCCCCAGGCCAGGCTCTGTTTACCAGCTTTTATCGTGAGTCTCAATTTCACTGTTTTATTTCAACATATACTTGGTTGATTCTCTTGCTATCATTTTTAAACTGAAAGCTTTGAGTTCAATGAAACTTGTTGTAATATGTCAGTTTCATATATTTGTTTCATGTTTTTGTGTGGCACAGAGCAGTTCTCAAAAAAATTTGCAATACATGTCTCCGGTTCAGTAATGTTCATAAATATAGCCACCTGGGGAAGACAATCCTGACTTTCTTTAATCCCTACTCTTTTAGGTCATCTGATGATGGAACTTGCCGAATCTGGGATGCTAGATCCTCCCAAAGTAGTCCCCGGATTTATGTGCCAAAACCTTTAGATGCCTCTTCTGGTTCGACAAATTCCCATTCTAGCATGGCCAATTACATGGTTTTTTTTTTTTTTGAGAATTAAATGGTCAATTACATGGTTGTATGACCACTAATTGTTTTTTTTATATTTGCAGTTAAGGGCCATACTGCATCCAATAATGGACCCTCAGCAAGTGGCGGGCCGCCAAGCAATCAGATATTATGTTGTGCTTATAATGCGAATGGGACTGTTTTTGTCACTGGTAGCTCGGACACTTATGCAAGGGTGTGTTTGGATGCAAAGTCTGAATCCAACTTTTGTGGTGTATCTTTTAGTTCTACATTACACGCAAGTCATTCTGTATTTTCTGGAAATGGAACATTGCAGGTCTGGAGTGCTTGTAAATCTAACACTGAGGAGGCTGACCAACCAATTCATGAGTTAGATGTATTGGCTGGTCATGAGAACGATGTCAATTATGTTCAATTCAGGTTAGTCAGTTTTTGTTAATAGTTTAATCATCTGTACAGTTTCACATGAACTGTTCTGCTTCTGCAGTGGCTGTGCTGTGGCTTCAAGATCTTCAATATCTGATGTCTCGAAAGAGGACAACTTTCCAAAATTCAAAAATTCATGGTCTGCAAGCATCTTCTTTTTTAGCAGCAATATGATTACTGTTGATTCCACTTTTATCTAGTCTCTTTTTCTGGACATATGAACTACCTATTACTTCTTGTTGTCATAAGTATCATGCACTTATGGCCTTGTCCGATGTTGTTAGGTTCTGTCATGATAACATAGTCACTTGTTCTCGAGATGGTAGTGCAATTATATGGATTCCAAGATCACGCAGATTCCATGTGAGTTCCTTCTGATCAGTACCCACCAAAATTTTTGAGTGTGCAATTCTATTGAGCATCTTACTTTAGATATTTTCAGAATTTCTTTTGCATCATCAGCCTGAAAAGTTGGAATTGCATCATGACGCATAATGTTGCACTTTTTTTTTTTCTGAATATCTTGTTATTGTCTTAGGGGAAATCTGGCCGTTGGACAAAGGCATATCATCTGAAAGTTCCATCACCTCCATTGCCTCCACAGCCACCTCGAGGAGGCCCACGCCAGAGAATTCTGCCAACACCTCGGGGTGTTAATATGATAGTGTGGAGCCTGGATAATCGCTTTGTACTTGCAGCTATAATGGGTAGTTATTAATATTTAGTATAGTGCATTGGCTCCCCTATATCTCTGTACTGACTTTGAATTAATTTTGGTAATTATTATAACAGTTAAGAAATTTGTGTAATATATATCCATATCAAACTAGAGTTGTCTCGTTGATGATCTTCCTTAGTTAATTATCCCGTGCATGTTTTGTGCTCTCTAGTCTTGGGGAATTATTTAAACACAAAATTTGTCCATTCTTTTGAGGCACATCTTGATGTTGAGGTCCATGGAAATTTCCTTTAGGTTGAAATGAAAAGAGCATTTAACGCAAGTACTGGCAAACAACTTAGGCTTACATATCTTAACCCAAATGATGCAGTAGACGGATGGGAGATCAGCCTAACAATCTTATTGTAGTCTCAACCTCCTACCAGTCGATTGAAGCTATTAAACTTACTAATGCATGACCTACAGATAATGCTCTGTTTTGCTAAATGTTGATTTGTTAAGACCTCTGTGCTTGATTTTCGTCTGTATTTTATTTAAAGGCCCTCAATTGGGTTTCATTTATGCAGATTGCAGAATATGTGTTTGGAATGCCGTTGATGGCAGTTTAGTACATTCCTTGAAAGGTCATTCTGAATCTGTGAGTAGAAAATTGATTATGGCCCTCATTGTGGTGCTTTTTCTTTGATATGCTTGGCCTGAACTTATGATGGTTCAGGTGATCAAGGATTTTATCTTTCCTCTTGATGCTTGGACATGTCATCCTTTATGTTCTGGCTCTCTTTGAGTCCTTAATAATGTTAAGGTTATAATATCTATGACATCAAGAAGATACCTATCAGTTTTTCCTTCTCATCTGAATTGCTTTTGTAACTGTCTCAACAAATTTCATTTTCTTCTGCCTGTTCTCAACTTCATGTTGCTTTAGCTGAATTTGAGGTTGATAAATTTTTATGTTTTTTGTGATTCAGCTTGGTAATTTTTCTTCGGAATCGTGCTATTTATGTTCTTTCTCTTATTCCTAGTTGTCATTTTGCATTCAAATCTTTTTTTTAATCCTTTTGCATCTTCAGATTTGCCTCAATGACTGATTATCTATCATTGAATTCTGGCAGTCCTATGTTTTAGATGTTCATCCTTTCAACCCAAGGATCGCTATGAGTGCTGGATATGATGGAAAAACAATTGTTTGGGATGTATGTTTCTACGTCTGCATATTCTTTATGTTCATGTTTTGTTACTTTCAAGTCAGAGCCTGTTGTTCAACTCTTGTCTGCCGTGTCATAGATATGGGAGGGAATTCCTATTCGGACCTATGAAATTGGACGTTTCAAGTTGGTTGATGGGAAGTTTTCTCCGTAAGTGAACTACATTCTAGACCATCATCAAAATTTTTATATTCATTCTTATTAATTAGATCAGCAGTTTACATGTCTACTTGTTTTGCATTGAGGTTTTAATTAAGTGTTATTGTTCCTGATTATTCATTTTTCTGATGCCACAGTCCAAGTAGATGCAATTTGAACTAGTTTCTTTTGGCTAAATCCTGGGAATTTTTTCACACCTTGGTTCAAAATTTATCCTGGTGATGTGACATTAGTTTCTGTTGAACAGGGATGGGACATCAATTGTGCTTTCTGATGATGTTGGCCAGATATACTTGCTAAACACTGGCCAGGGTGAGTCTCAAAAGGATGCCAAATATGATCAGGTATAGGAAATTTTGATTCCAGTTCCTGGTCCTGCTTTGTTTTTTCCAGAATATAATTCGTTTGTGCTTTGATGTCTTGTGATTTATTTCTCTGTAGTTTTTCCTTGGAGATTATCGGCCCCTTGTTCGAGATTCTGCTGGAAATGTCCTTGATCAGGTATGTTCCTTGGCTATGAAATCTTTTGGTGAATCTGCTTTTGGGTGGCATAAACCTAAGTGCTCCATTTGAATTGCATAGCATCTTCTATTCATGTATCTTAATTCCTTAGGAGATACTAATTTTCCTGTAATTTTGAATTAATTTATATCAGAAAGATTTTTTTTTTGTGGATAAACATTTTTGTATCATGAGTTACGTGTTAAATTATTAAATGTGTAAACTTATTTATTTTGTTTTTGATTACCTACAGTATGCTATCAAAAATCTTGTGATGAGCTTATTTTTGATGCAGGAAACTCAACTTGCTCCTCATCGGAGAAGTATTCAAGATCCCCTTTGTGATTCAAGTACGTTATTGCCCTGACCGGCGTGTACTTAAAACTATATGGGAGGTTCCTGGATTAAATAGATATCATTATTTTTCTTTAATGGAACTTCCAGGTATGATTCCATATCCAGAACCTTATCAGACCATGTTCCAAAAACGACGACTTGGTGCTTTGGGTCTTGAGTGGCATCCTTTGTCCATCAATTTTGCCATTGGTCCAGATATATTTTTTGGCCAGGATTACCAAATGCCTCCTTTGGAAGATTTGGACAGAATAATAGAGCCACTACCTGATTTTATGGATGCCATTTACTGGGAACCAGAAAATGATGTCATGACTGATGACACTGACTCAGAATATAATGGTGCCGATGACTCCACCAGTGAAGGTGAGCAGGGTGGTTTGTCTGACAAATCTCCCAGTGATCCTGATTGTAGTACCAATGACAGTGACAATGAAGATAGTCAAAATGATGGCCTTCGCAGGTCACGAAGAAGAAAACACAAGACTGACGTAAGTGGTGTTTTAGCTGTCACTCCATTCCAATTTTTCCTATGGGCCAACTAAATTATGACTTTTCAGGTTGAGTTGATGACTTCTTCTGGAAGGAGGGTCAAGAAGAGAAATTTGGATGAATGCAATGGCTCAATATCCAGGAGGAGTGGAGCAAAGAAGATAAAAAGTGACCGGAAAATATCTAAAAAGAAGTCTTCCAAAGTAAAGTCAGCAAGACCTCAGCGGCTTGCAGCACGCAATGCCATAAACTCATTCTCAAGACTTAACGGAACATCTACAGATAGTGATTCTGATGATGACTCGGAAAATGATACCTCCAACAGTGAGTCTGATATGCAAGATTCATACATTGTGAGCAGTAGCTCTGATAGATTCCAAAAGAATGCACATATGGAAGGTAGAAAGCAGGATAAACATATACCCTTTGAGGCGGACAGAAAAGCAAAGCCTCAACCTGACAAACTCCGCGAAGGCCAAACAATTCCTGGAGATAGGAAAAAACTAGTCTTGAAACTTTCATTACGTGATTCTAAGAAACCTGTGTCTCCAGTTGACAGAAGGCTCAATGTTGAGAATAAGCCCGTTTTTCTAGCTTCACCTTCCACATTCAATCATGAAGCTGGAGTTGACATGCATTTAAATAATCCAGAGTCATCTACCAGCACTAGATTTGGTTTGGTGCTCTCCAGAGACCAGAATATAATTGATAACAGCAGCCAGGAAAAGCTTGAAGACCATGAAGAGTATTTTGCTAGAGAAGGAAACCAAATTGAAGGGCAAGAGGTTAACAACCACACTTTGAAGCATTCCGTATTAGGAAGCTTATCACCAAATGACACATATGTTGGTGAAGATGCAACGTCTGGCGCTCAGTGGGGAAGCATGTTTTATGTTAGTGGGTACGTTAGACCTGAGAGCTAAGTAGGATTATTTATACTAAAATATTGGTAAATATTAATTTCTTTTCTTGCAGGGATCGTGCTCAGATTCAAGAAGATGTATTACACAATCAAAATACTGCAAGACTTGAGGAGCTTGGCTGTTTCAGTAGGATACAAGAATCTTCATCATTTTCTTCATTAGCAGCTAGTAGCCTCCAATCAAAACGTGGTACGTCAGCGGCCTGTTCTAGTGTCATCCACAATGAGGGAAATAATGATAGATATGGATCTGATAACAGCAAAAATGGGGATTCACTGGAAGTAAGTGAAGTTGCTGACTTGAAATTGGCAGAGAAAGCGAAAGAGATCCCTCCAACCAAATCCACAAAGTTACGAATAAAAACAAAAGGACTGTTGGCTGACAGAAAAAGTTCAGCTGAACTGAACCTTTCCAGACGAATGGATGACCAATACAGTGATGATGTTCATAAAAGAGACATGTCAATGAAACTGAAGGATGACTTGAATGGGTTTGATGGTGGTAAGAACTATCCTTCAAATGAAGCTAATCATCACAATTCAGGAAGTGGCTTATTTGAAGTTGCAACTGATGCAATTCGCATTGCAGAGATGAAACCGGCTTCCTGGGAACCAAATTCGTCAACCTATAACTTTAGGTTGAGAGCAGGACATGCATTGCCAGAGATGATCAATAATTCTAGTAATAAGGTTCTCTCAGAAGAAAGGACATCAAGTTCAAAAGCAACCGTGAGACCAAGGTCTTCTAGAAACAGGAGAGTTAGTTATTATGATAATGACATGTGGGGTTCGATAGCAAGCAAAGTAAATCAATCACTAAGAAAATTGTCCTGGTTGATGCTGTCAAAGCATGAGGAAGGTTATCGTTACATCCCTCAGCTAGGTGATGAAGTTGTATATCTGAGACAGGTATCACATCTTTTTCTTTCTGGTTTTCCTTATATGAATGCAACTTCAATTATTCTAATTACGACTAATCCAATGCATACATGTGCTAGATGAGAAAGATATATTGAAATATTATCCTTTGGAGAAAATGTTGAACTTAATTCCAAGTAATTGTTGTTTGATATTATCAATCAATTTATCAATTTTTCAGGGCCACCAAGAGTATATAAAGTCGAGAGGCTCACGAGAGGAAGGCCCTTGGAGTGTGTTTAAGGGATACCTTAATGCAGTTGAAATTTGCAAGGTGGAAAATCTTTGCTATGCCACTGTTGCTGGTTCTGGTGATAGCTGTTGTAAAATCAGGCTTAGATTTACAGATCCTTCATCCGGTGCATATCGTAATGCATTTGATCTGACACTTCCTGAACTGATTGATTTTCCTGATTTTGTTGTCGAGAAAACACGGTATGATGCTGCTATGAGTAGAAACTGGACAAAGGGTGATGAATGCCTGGTGTGGTGGAGGAATGCAAATGGGGAAGGCGGTAGTTGGTGGGAAGGTAAAATTGTTTCCTCACAAGCAAAATCAGACAAGTTTCGTGACAGCCCTTGGGAGAAATATCTTATTCAATACAGTACTGATCCCCCGGAAGACCATCTACACAGCCCTTGGGAACTGCATGATCCTGACAGTGCATGGGAGCACCCCTATATCGATTTTCATATCAGAGAGAAGCTATTGACTAGTATTGAAAGATTAGAGCAGGAAGTGAGTAGAAATTGGACTAGCTTGTCTTTTGTGTCATCTTAACTCTAAACTTATATCTAAAAAATTTCAGCTGATCACAAGTGTTAACTTAGATCAATTGTGAAAGAATTAATCCTGTTTTGACTATCTTTACTTCAAAATGTCACAGGATAAGTATGGGATCCAGAAACTAAACGAAGCTTCGGAGAAGTTGGATTTCTTCAACAGGTAACTACCCTTTGCACCCCAGGGGGACAACCGACAACCTAGTGACATATGCATATTGTATAAGGTTATGGGATTGAATTTACTGGAGAAGATGCGAGGACGCATTGACCTTAGATTCTCTTGGATTCTGGCAGGTTCCCAGTTCCTCTGTATCCCGAAGTTATAAATTCGAGGTTAGAGAACAACTATTACAGGAGCTTGGAAGCAGTAAAGCATGACGTTGATGTTATGATGGAAAATGCTGAAACTTATTTTATGAGAAATGCTGAGCTATCAAACAAGATGAGACGCCTGAAGGATTGGCTCACAAAAAAGTTGTCAAAGTTGGAGAAAGGTCTATCATAGCTTGATTCTGATAATGTTTTTTTCTCACCTTACATTTTTCATCTGTCAATTCTTTTGTAAATGGAACACTCGATACAGTAGGGATGAGATGCCAGATGAAAGCATGGGTTTTTAGTCTTTTTCTTTTCTTTTTTTGATCAGAATAGCACAGATATGCTGAAAGTGAATTGATGCAAGGGTATCCAGGAAAAATGAAAAAGAATGGTTCTTTTAATGATATATCTTTTGTGATATTATTAGCCCATGAATTGATAAAGCAATCAACTTTTGAGAGTCAAAGCATACATACATTGTTCAAGTAATGAGATTCCAATAGTGTAATTTTGGCCCAAGTCTTATCAGCTTGAATAATCTCAAATTGGTCTGTTCATTATGAATAGGTTTTTTCAGATTAATTGAACCTAAAAAGATTTATAAAGTTTGAACCACAGCCTGATTAGTTAATTAGGTTTAATTAGTCAATGTTAAGTCTAGTTAGACATTTTAACAATGTTTTAAAAACGGAATTAGAAAGTAAATCAAATTTAATTGGAATGAACTCGTTATAAAATTAGTTAAAAAATAAATAAAACGAAAGAATTTAAAATATGATTAAAAGAGATTATTCTATTGAATAATTTGAAGTTTAATTAAAAATATTCAATAAAAATAATTAATTTATTAAAAGTTATTAATTTAAAAAAAATTGACTAATTAATTACTATTATTAAAATAAATCAAATCAAAAAGTTAACAACTAAATTTTTTTAAAAAAAGTTGAAGTACAATTGATTCCATCAAAGATTGAATTTTTTTAATCATTATTTAGTTATAAAGGCACTGTAATGGGCGTAGAATTTTGATTAGGCGGGCTTATCTTATGAGGCTTTACTGGTCCGTCTTATGAGCTTATCTATCAGTCGGTTTCATAAATACACTGCGTTACAAAATCTCCTCCTCCCTAAACCTAGTAGATCCCACATCCTTGTATTCGCCGAAAACCCATGGCCGGCGGCAAAATAAAGAAAGAGAAGCCAAGACCATCAAACCACTTCCAAGGAGGTATATCTTTTCACAAATCGAAAGGGCAACACATCCTCAAGAACCCATTACTTGTGGACACTATTGTCCAGAAATCAGGCATCAAAAGCACCGATGTGATTCTCGAAATCGGTCCCGGTACGGGAAATCTAACTAAAAAGCTTTTGGAAGCTGGTAAAATGGTTATTGCTGTGGAGCTCGACCCTCGTATGGTTCTTGAGCTTCAACGTCGTTTCCAGGGTACCCCTTTCTCTAATCGCCTGAAGGTATGATCTTTTTTAGGTTTTCGTAATTAATTCGGATTTTGTTTGACGGAGTGGAGTTAGAGCCTGTGATTTATGACGATGCATTTCAATTTCGTAGTCATTTAAGAACAAATTGGGTATTCACCATACTGAACAAGCTTTCAGCGAGATTGTTTCTTTTTCATGTATACTGCAAGCATGCAAAATCAATCCTCCTATATTTTTTTATCTTTATTTTAAGATGTTATATGGTTTAGATTTGTTTGCGCTGTGAACGGAATGAAATTGATGTTTCAGGTGATCCAAGGTGATGTGCTGAAGACTGATTTGCCCTACTTCGATATATGTGTGGCGAACATTCCCTATCAAATCTCTTCTCCTCTCACGTTCAAGTTGCTGAATCACCAACCCTCATTTAGGTGTGCCATCATAATGTTCCAGAGAGAATTTGCAATGAGACTTGTGGCCCAGCCGGGTGATACTCTATATTGTCGGCTTTCGGTGAATACTCAGCTCTATGCTAGAGTTTTCCACCTTCTCAAAGTTGGGAAGAACAATTTCCGGCCACCACCCAAGGTGGATTCTTCTGTTGTTAGAATTGAACCCAGGAAACCACGGCCCCAAGTGAACCCCAAGGAATGGGATGGATTCATCCGCATTTGTTTCATTCGGAAAAACAAGACACTTGGTTCTATTTTCAGGATGAAAAATGTTCTTTCTTTACTAGAAAAGAACTACAAGACCCTGCAGGCACTTCAGGCCTCTCAAAGCAGTTCCTCTGAGATGGACATATTGGGACTTGGAGACCCCAAGGATGATATGGACATGGATGAGGATGGAACAGATGATGAGATGGAGTTGGAAGATGGAGATACAAATGGCCAAGTGTCTGAATTCAAAGCAAAGGTTTTAGCAGTGTTGAATGATGGAGATTTTCACGAGAAGAGGTCTTCTAAACTCACTCAAGGAGAATTCTTGTACCTACTGTCCCGGTTCAATATGGCTGGCATACACTTCTCCTAATCTTCATGTTCAAGTCACTTTTGATCCATGAGATAGAAGTCAAACCCAATTTTGTTCGTTTTGTATGTCAACTTAGAATCTTATTTATAGTTGGTTATACTATTTAGTTCATTGCAAATGATTCCACATTTCAGCCTGAGCTTGTGTGTATAACAGATGGATAATATTTGTGTTGCTGAAACTCTCCCCAATTTGTTCAATGATTCATGCCGCTCGTGCAATTTGCAAGTTGCAGGAACAATCAAAGTTAGTTGTGGTTTCCATCAGAAAGAATAAGAAAAGAAAAACCATCATCCCTTAAGATCTTGATCAGAATTCTGGTAGGGAGGTACTGATTCTTACTAAAATTGATCAAATATCCCTTAGGTTTGAACACGGCTTGAGCTTGAGTTCGATAAGATTTAGGCGGCTTCAAAAATGATGTAATCTGATGTACAGTCAATTAAGGTTTAGTCCTGTGTAAAAAGTGACCATAAACTACAATCACAAGTAAATCGTATGTAAACAGTAATCCCTTACTAGGCTGACCTTTAGTTGAATCTAATCTATTTTTTCCCCAAAAATATACCAAGTCAACGATGTTAAGCAACGAGCACAAGGAAGGATCAGTGTTACATGTATAACAAAAAGTGGCATTAAGATTTAAGATTACTGTGAACCTGAAATTGGACTTATTGTATAAAATGCGGAATATGATCTTCTGTTCAGTTTTATGGTGTCTTATTGTGTCCAGTGAATTTCAACCATTAATTTATGTGGGTCTCGTATAGACTTCATATAAATTAACGTGGAATCCGTATAAATGAATGACTGAGATTCACTGAACTCATAAAATGCTGGGGTAAAAATAAAAGACAGAGACTGAATAAATCTCTGTGGGTTTGTGACCTTTCTTGGAGCATCAGTCTCAGGGGAAAATACTAACTTAGGTCCTTGGAAACCAACACAGCCGCCGACCTAATCGCCGATTTGCTCCCAAGGTTTGCTTCTCTATATCTCTCTGTCTCTCTTCTATTTTCCATCTAACCGTTCCGACGTCTCGTGGAACTAGGCTAGGACGATGCATCTGTCAGAATAATTTGCTACACGTACTGTCTGTTAAGCTTTCGATTGTTTTTTTTCTTTGGTTTTATGTGTATGTGTAGCTCACCGTTCAGCTTCTTGTTCTTTTTAGTGCCGGATGCTTAAATACTGTATCAATTCCCTTCTTTTAACTGTGTTTTGCCTCTGCAAATTTTGTGGGTAGAGTATCTGATTCACTTGCAGGTTCCTTTTTTTAAATGGGTAGCTATCTGTTTCATTTTTCTTCTTCAACTGATGAAATATTTTGAATTCATTGAATATATTCTGTAGGTGGAAATGGAAGCTCAATCTCAGGAGGGAATTCCTCGCGTTAAAGCGGTGCTTAAACTGGGCTCAGAGGTGTTTTCTGTAAATGCAGTGAAGGGTGATCTCATCTCAGAGCAGTTGGCCTCAATGAAAGAGGAAAGCATGGGCATTTTGAAGGAATTCATCACGAAGCATAATGTGCCAATCCACGTGCCCGATGAAGATCTGGTAGAGAGTTCCTCAGAAGACAATGACGATGAAATCTCCGACAAGTCTCAAGTTAAATCAAAGAAAACCAAACTTACCTGATTTGGTAGGGTTTTTACTTTGAAGTTGGTATTTGCATGGGAAGCTTAATTCGTCTGCTTCTAGCGATCTGGATAACTTCTGATATTGTGGAACATCTTGTGCTAGATGAATTTCTGACTTTTCTATCTTGGTTCAGTCGCATAGTTGTATTCATATCAAAAGGATGAATTATAATGTATGATTCTAGTTCTTTATGAAGCATATCAAATTTGGCTTCGATGAGATTTCTGGCATCACATTCTTCTTGTGCTTGTGCTAACAGAACTAATATTCCGAAGCAGGTCATTGCTCATTAGAAAGGAAGAATGGTATTCAATGTTGGCTTGGAGCTAAGGCTCTTAGTTCACTCAAAACATAAACCAACCTTCTCAATCGAAAATTTCAACATGTATCTACAGCCTGATGTACAATAGTTAGTGTTATCCTGCAAATTAAAGATCATGCTAATAATGCATTTGGCTTAATGTCAATATCTCCATGTCTTTAAGAATAGCTCTTGCTTTATGTTTTACTGATTTCTCCGATTTACAATCTATCATAACACGTTTGAGGATCAACAAGTCGTAACCTCATTAAGGCATAAACTTTATCCTCCTCCTCCGCCGCCTATCTTGTTGCTTCAAATCCCTTCACTGTAGGCATCTGTTATAATAAAATCAGAACACACACCACTGAAAGAAAATAGGGTTTATCATTAGGTTTTAGGTCAAAACTATATGCAGAATGGTCGCATGATTAATTCACCAAGTATTAATCATCCTTATTTTAGTCTTATCGGCGACATTCGTAGTTTGCTTGCTCGTGACTGGTCTTGTGCTCTTTTTCATATCTTTCGCGAAGGCAACCAATGTGCAAATTTCTTAGCTAAGATAGGATCGTCGAGTGGTCAGCGTTTAGTCTTATAGGCCAATCCGTTTTCAGAATTGTGATCGTTGCTTTAGAATGATGAGCGGTCCATCGCCTTTGTAAGGCGTTAGCTTATTTATTTGCTTCTTATCGTCCTGCACCGGAAAAAAAAAAGTTTAACATAAAAAGTTTCATATCAAAGGCAACCTTTTATTAACGTTGGATTAGAAGAACAATACCTCAAGCTGTTCCTATATCTGAAGTTGGATCCACAAATCATGATTTGGACCCAAAATAATTATTATGGGCTTGAAGTATTGGATTGTCTGACCCAAACATCCAAAACATAAAACAGACAACGCCCGCCCAGTATAGTCCGTCATAAAACCCTATAAACTGCAATCTGGGGTTTGTTGCTCGTTGCAGAAGAAGCTAAATAGGCAACAATAACAGAGATACAGGTTTATTCTTGCAACCATGGGTCGTATGCATAGTAGAGGGTAATCGCTTTCTCTGTATTTTGTTCTCTGGACAATAAGCATTACGAATTGTGATGGTTTATGTGACGTGCGGTGGGTTTTAATGCAGTAAGGGCATTTCTGCTTCAGCTCTGCCTTATAAGAGGTCTCCGCCAAGTTGGCTTAAGATCTCTTCTCAAGATGTAAGATTTTAATTCCTATCCTGTTGATTTCTTTGTTTTTATCTATCGTTTTCTATCGAGTTGTTGCCATGGAGATGTTAGTGGCAATAGCGAAGTGTTAGGACTTATATTGATTTGGTTGCTTGTTGATGAAACAATGCACATGAACATTGTGAATTGGGGACTGTATGAATGAGATTATGCAGGAGGATCAGTTCTATAAATTGTGGAGGAGGGATGCTTGATTTTTTTTTGGTTGTATTTTGTATTAGGTGGAGGATAACATATGCAAGTTTGCAAAGAAGGGTCTGACTCCATCTCAGATTGGTGTCATTCTTCGTGACTCTCACGGTATTGCTCAGGTCAGAAGCGTTACTGGTAGCAAGATCCTTCGCATCCTTAAGGCCAGTGGTAATTTGTCTATATTTTTTCTCAATCAGTATGTTTATCCTTTATCTCTGAATGTGCCATGATAGAATGAGTGGAGAGGAAGAGAGATGGATTTTTTTGGTCTTGATGTTTTCTTTCAAATTCTATGAATGGTGTTTTAGTTGGAGTGTCTAATTAGTGCCAAGGACATCTTAGGTCATCTTGTTGTAGAAATCTTGAATTATCCTTAGTTATTAGAATAAAGTTAAAGTGTATCTTGTTTCAGCATTTGTTCAAGTGTATTTTGACCAAAATTACATGGTAAAAAAAAAAGTTTGTATTAGTAAAATTTGTTTAATTATATTGTTATAATCTGATTGATTAGGCTTGGCACCTGAAATTCCGGAGGATTTGTACCATCTTATCAAAAAGGCAGTTGCAATTAGAAAGCATTTGGAGAGGAACAGGAAAGATAAGGATTCTAAGTTCCGTTTGATCCTTGTGGAGAGCAGGATTCACAGACTCGCTCGCTACTACAAGAAAACAAAGAAACTTCCACCTGTCTGGAAATAGTAAGTCCTATTACTGTGCTATTATGCAGGTCATTGATCATTACTTCAATGCATATTCAGAGAAGGAAAAAGTTAGGGGACCGTCATTTTGGTGGTTCTCATAGTAATCATGGCTAATATTGTCTAGATGGATCCCATTATATTATGTGCAGGACTAGTTGAGATAATATTAGTCATGATGTCTATGAAGACCCCCAAAATGATGGTCCTGTAGTCGGCTTCTTCAGAGAATATTGAGCCCCTTATCTGTACTTATAAATACATGCTTCCTCCTTATTAGTTGGAATATATTCAGGTTTGAGGGCATATATTCATTGATGTGCTTTATCTTAGAATTATGGGTCCCATTTTGAGTATCTTTCTCATCCAAATTATTTCTCCTATTAGTATGAAATATCTGCAGGATGATGATTTGAAATTTCTGAACTTTTTGCTTTAGGTTTTAATTTTTAATTGATAGACATAGCTTTGAATGGTTGGAGGTTCATTTCTTTGATTATTTAACCTTGTTGTCAAACTATGGAAAGCACCAGTGATATGCTATGTTAACCTATGCTTTCTTGACAGTTAATGGTGTTAGTACTCCATGCTGGAAACATGTATTATACTCCCCGATTAGATTACCTTGATATATTGCTTGCAGACTGGTGTTCTATGAATTAGTCTTTTTGCTGTGTTTTTAAATCTCGTAGTCGTCTGTTTTATGTTTCTTTTTGCGCTTATCATCTGTTTAGTTCATATCCATTTATTCTGATCTTTTTTATCCTCTTCTTTTGCAGCGAATCCACAACTGCAAGCACTCTCGTGGCTTAGGCTAGATATGTTTTCTTGACACTAATTGTGCTGTCATAGTTCATTAAAGTCTAGAAGTTCTTGTTATAATTTTAGGTGGGCACTGAAATGGATTCACGAACATCTTTAGTGTTTCGATGAATCAATTTTGGGTTTCCTTTATTATTTTCATTGCATATTTGCATAATATATTGCTTGCTGCACTTTTTGCAAATTTTTCGTATTTTTTCATTGTTTAATTCGGATTAGCCACAAGTGCTACTTTTTAACTTTGATACTTTATTTGGTCGTC
>JAOSBM010000009.1:17364298-17375872 GCA_027568955.1 Erythroxylum tenue | reverse complement strand
TGTTATATATAAAATAATATTTTTTAAGCTAATAACATCCCCAATGGAGAAATGGGTCGGGTATGGGGATGTTATTCCCCGATGGGGATGGGGATGGAGGTTGAAAAAAAAAACCCGATGGGGATGGGGAACGAAATTATAAATGGGGATGGGGGCGGGGATCGCATAATCCGCCCCAAACCCGCCCCATTGCCATTCCTATCATTTAGCCCTCAAAATGGAAATGTCGTGGAAGTCAAGACCAAAGGGGGTGGGGTGCTTAATTAAAATTAAAGGCTTAATACATGGTTGAAACAAGTGACAAGTGTCACAATTATAAGACATTAACTTGGATCTTTCCAAATAACATTTAATATATACTCAAATTTTCACCCAACTTTTCAATGGCACTAATTAATAAATCCTAAAATCATATATCAAATTTGCCAACGCCATTGGACAATCATTTTCAGTACCGAAAACCAATCAGTCCGTCGCTTGGCTATTTTTTCGGTCCGAAAATTTCTCCGAAATTTTTCCAAAAAAATTCCTAAAATTTGCCAAAAATGTAAAATACATAACAATCCACTCCAATTAAATTTTCAAGCACAATTCATATTTTCCCACAAATAAAATCACATTTAGGCACATATACCGGGAAATGTCATGAATGCATATACAATCATTTTCATGTGCAAATTTCACTATTCACGTGTAAGGGTATGCATGAACATTTCAAAACCATTATAAACACTCTTAGCTCTTTCCAATTTACTATTTTATCCTTCCCATCGGTAGTGGGATATTACATTTAAAAACTAGACCGGATCTTAAACTGGTAAGATCAGAAGTTTAAGATTTAAAATGTTAAATTAAGTATTAGACCGTCATAAAATCGGTTAAAGATTAAAAAAAAATTCAAGAACTTGAAATAAGATTGAAGAAAACTATCCTTAATTAAAAATTTAATTAAAAAAGAGCTTGTTAAATAAAAACAAATTACTTTATTTTAGTTTTCGTTTATAAAAATCAAACGATTAATTAATTTAAAAGAATTACAATAATATAAATATTAATTCAATACAAACAAAATAGGAACTTTGTAAATGGCATAAGATCTCATCCCTTGAAAACTGGTTTCCGAGCGTCCTTCCTCTTTGATGCGTGGCTTCAAGTGCACTGTTATTCACAGGTGGCTCGAAAATGGAGAAGGACCTTGTCAAATCACTTCAAGGATTTGTCAGATTTTTACTCTAAAAAAAGCAACGTGTAAATGAAATTTAATAAAATATAATAAAAATTCATTAATAAAAACCGAAAATCTAATCTCAGCTCGCCGTCACGAAACTCTGTTATGTTCTTCACACCAAATAATGAATGATTGAGATTAATCAAAACGTGAAGGTTACAATAATCGCTGATTCAATTAGGGGTTTTTAAATAATTTTTAAAATTAAAATATAAAATAATATTTTTTAATTAAATTTGAACTTGAGCTGTTTAGGTGTAGGTTTACTTAAAACATAACTTTTTTAAATAAGATGATATTATTTTATTTAAAATAATTAAATTTTGAATCAATCTAAACTTAAATTGGATACATAAATTAATCTATTAAAAATAATTAAATTGAATGAATAGCCAACAATTGTCATCCCTATATTCAATTACATTACCTGCAAGAAATTTTGACTTTTAAGAAGGTTGCTGGGTTACGGGTGAAATGGTCTCCAACCTCTCAAAAACTTATCATGTCAATTGTTAAAGGCGATGGCTTCAAAATGCCTGCACATCTGCTAAATTAAAAAGGTTGGGGTAATTATTTGCCATTCCTATTTTATCAAACATCTGCTTTTTTCTTTTTCCAACTTTCAAAAGAAAAAGGTGAAAAAGGTTTGATTTAAATGCCATTTGGTTGTGAAAATGATCTTCTGTTCTTTGCTGTATGGAAGGACACAAGTCCTACTGCTATGTATCAAAAGGAAGCGTCACGTTTTGTTTCGTGAATAATAAGAACTCACTTCTCTTTTTATAAGAGACTTCCAGGATCTACCAACTCCCTCAAATCTGTTGTTGTGAATTTCATACCGTACCGACCGGTACCGGACAGCTGATTTTCTTTACCCAATTACGTGAATTTTCAAGGCTGAATGGTTGTTAGTTTTGTTGGTTGAAAATGATAGTGTTATGTGACTTGAAAGCCGTGATTTTTGGGGCAATCTTGGATTATTTTTGCAGCTGATTTCGTGGGAATTGTATCTTGATTTGGTGTTGCAATTTTTTGTCAAGGTTTTCGTGAATTTGTTGAAAAGTTTATCGTTGACAGGTTGTGTGATTTGATAGCTGTGTTTTTCCAATTTTTGACAACAATTGAGGGTTGTATTGGTTGTTGAATGTGTGAATTTGGCAGCTTTGTTTTCTTCTATTTTGAACTACTATTAAGAGTGATTTTTGCAAGCTAATTTTCAAGGAATTTTCAGATTAGGAGAGCTGCTTTTTTCTGTCTATTGTGAGGGATTTTTGGGTTATCGATGATAGTGATTTTCATGCAAAAAAACTTCCAGCAATCTTGGTGCTTTTGCAGTTCTTTGTGTATGACATTTTGGTGAAGAAGCGTTTGTTGATTTGAGACGTTTTGTGGTTGTTGTGCGTGGAATTTTCTATGATGATATTGAAGCTTAACAACAGATCTTTCGATGAACAACTTCTTATTCTTTCGTTGATGAAGCGACATATTTAAGAGAGTTACTTTTTATCTCAAGCGTTGTCTTTGTTGATATTGGTTATTGTTTAATCACTTGAATTGTTTATTTCATATTATTATCATTAAACATTGTTGAGAAAATCCTTTATTAAAGTTAGCACGTGGTAATTGTGTTATTAGCTATGAAATCCTTTCACAGGTAGTGAGGACGAGAGATAGTATCAACGATTGAGTGAGTCGGCTCAATAAAGCCTTGTATAATGGTGAGGGCCCTGCAGATGTAGGCAAAGTGTGCCGAACTGCATTAACAAACTTCGGTGTTGATTTACATTTATGCGTTTAATTTTTCTATTTTAATTGTGCTAGAAATAACTGCGATCAAATCTAAGATTTTGCGAAATTACACCGCTTTGAAAATTTTCAATTGGTATAAGAGCGAGTCACCGAATCAGAACTTAGTACATCAAGTTGGTGTAGATCTATGTTTTGCAATTATGGTTATAAGAGAAGGAACATTAATCATCAGGTCACCGTTGTTAGATGATTCAAATTATCTTACATGGAAATCACGGATAAGAGTATTCATTCAGGCACAAGGAACAAAAGCATGAAACTTGGTTTTAAATGGCTAGACACATCTAATGACAACTGATCAAAAGGGAGAAGCAATGCTTAAAGATGCATCTGAATGGACAAGGGCTGAAAAAGAGAGAGCACTTGGAAATTCTCAGGCCCTGCATACCATCTTCAGTGCCGTTGATAAAAGTCGCTTTGCAGACTATGCATGAAGGATCGAAATCTGTGATAGCCTCAAAACTTCAGATGTTAGCTGTGAGATTTGAAGAGCTGAAGATGGATGAGAGTGAAATCATTTGAGATTTCCATGAGAAACTGCGTGACATAGCAAACTAAGCACATCAACTCAGGAAGAAGTACTTTAACCTAAAACTAGTTAACATGACATTGAGATTGTTACCTCTGAGGTTCATACCGAAAATTGCAGCAATCGAGAAAGCTCATGATATCAATGAGTTGTCATTAGATAAAGTAATTGGAATTATTACAAACAGGAGAGTAACAAAGGATTGGCATTGCAAGCCAAGATTGGTAGAGCCGCGAATGACTTCGAAGATGAATCTAATGAAAATGAGAATATGGAGTTATTGACAAGAAATTTCAGCAAGTGATTAAAGAAAGAGAAGAATGATAGATCCGATTTTAGGCAAAACGGTAGGAGCTCATCAAATAGTAACTTCAAACAACAAGCTAAAACACAAAAAGGTGAAATAAAAGTGAAGAAAATTTAATATCATGAGTGTCAAGGCTTCAGACATGTGCAAGCGGAATGTGCTAACACCAGCAACCTTGGTACTTTTGCAGTTCTTTGTGTATGATGTTTCGGTGAAGAAATGTTTGTTGATTTGAGACGTTTTGTGGCTGTTGTGCGTGAAATTTTCAGTGATGATATTGAAGCCTCACATCATATCTTTCAATGGACAACTTCTCATTCTTTCGTTGATGAAGTGCATATTTAGGGGAGTTACTTTTTATCTCAAGTGTTGTCTTTATTTATGTTGGTTATTATTTAATCACTTGAGATGTTTATTTCGTATCATTATTATTAAAAATTGTTGAGAAAATCCTCTATTAAGGTTAGCAAGAGGTAGTCGTGTTATTGGGTGTGAAATACTTTCACAAGTAGTGAGGACGAGAGATAGTGTCAAGGGTTGAGTGAGTCAGCTCAGTAAGGCCTTGTATAAGATTATTATCGTCAGTGAAAGTATTAAGTTGGGTGAGGGCCCGTAGACGTAGGCAAGGTGTACCGAACCGCGCTAACAAACTTCAATGTTGATTTACAGTTGTGTGTCTAATTTTTCTATTTTTGATTGTGCTAGAAATGACTGCGATAAAATCGAAGATTTTGCGAAACTACGCCCCTTCGGAAATTTTCAATAATAGTTTAAAACTTCACAATGTTAACTTTTAAATTACAGTCGCAGTTAATATTGCAATTGTAGTTAAATTGTTATTCTAATAATTATATGTTGCGTTATACTTAATTATTCTTGTATCCTTCGCAGTTATACGATCTTGCAACTATAATTTAATTAATTCGCTTTTATTAATATAATGACTAATACGTGAACTGGACATGGATTCTGAGATTTCCCATGTGATGCATTCAAACATTTAAGTATTGACAAAATATCGCGACATTTAGTTCTACTTTAATTATAAAAAAATCGCTTCACAGTAAACACAATTGGTTTGAAGTGTAAGAGTGGCTAATGAAAAATGACAAAACATGTCATGTTCCAGTAATGAAAGTCCACTTCCATGGTAGCTAGCTGGTAGCTGCACCATGTCTCATTCACAGGCAGCTCCCCACTACATATCAGAATTCTATGATTGGCGTTGAATTCTTCGACACTTGCATGATATAATATAGACATGATCGTTGATAGGTTTATAATATGTCCTTCCCTTTTGTTATTATTAGCTTGCTTGGCGTGGCTTACATATGCATGGCCACTCTTATTAAAAAAAACCATCGACAGATACACTGGAATTTGAAAGCGATGCCCATTTGGTTTTGAATTTTGATACACATGAGAAAGGAAAAAAGAAATGTAGAAAAGCTCACACATGCTTGGCCACTCAAATCGCTCGTAACTATCCATGTAGTATTATTAATGGTGGGATTCATACTAGTTGGAATAAGAGTATCTAATATAACCCTGTCTTATTCTGTATAATTGAAAATCGTTGTTATTCTTCTTAAAATTTAAAGACTCTATTTCTCTTCCCAGCATTCGTGACTTAGGAGCCAAACCGACCCAACTGATGTCCTCTGTCATCTTAATCGTATCACTACAGAATTTGCCCTCTTTTCCCTTCGCCACTTTCTTACCCTTGTAAGACCTAACCTATATCCTCAACCACATCAAATTATGCGATGTTTTTGGGTGATTGCCTTCTGTAAATTTATCACAGAATTAGGAAGAAGGATAGAGCATGAATGACGATGAAGCATTGACAATGCCGACGTCTCTGTAATTTTCTTTGTAACACTACAAAAGTCGCCCTCTCACCATCTCACTACGAGTCTCTTCGCCCCCTTCCTACACCTTGTAAAACCTAACCCAGATCTCCTAATCTCAACCACATCAAATTATGCGACATTTATGATGATTTCCTTCTGTAAATTTATCACAGAATTTGAGACAAAGATGGAGCAGGAATAACATTTTGAATTAATTAATACAATTATACTACTAATGTAACGTTAACATAAAATGTAATAATTGAAATTAAGAAATAAATGTAAAAAAGAGTGGATATTAGCGACAAAATTTTTATACTTATTTATTTGTACATTAACTAATTAAAATGAAAATTGAAAAATTATAAAAATAAAATATTAATGTATTCATTACAAATAAGAGTACCATAATGATGATGATTGTAAACGATAATTGTGTGTGATTTCCAAAGCAATCTTTAACCAAGATTTCCCGCCATTTAACTTGTTTCTTTCTGTGCTTGTTTGTTATCCAATATTCATATCTTTGAAAGCTTTTTTTTTCCTTCTCATAAAGCAAATTAACTTTGGTGGTAAAGAAGTAAAAGATCACACCGGGGGAAGAAAGATACTATTTTGACAAATTTCAAGAATTTCTCACAGAAGTTTTGTTTGTTTTTTCATCCGTAGATTTTCTTACTTGTTTTTATTATCATTCCCTCTCTGTATCTCTATCTTTAAGTAATTCTTGAGCTTATTTGTTTTTTATTACCATTTCCTCCTTCTGTATCTTTATCTCTAAGCAAATTTTGAGAAATGGCTCAACAGACCCAACTTTTCATGAATACAATATCTGTCTCTTTTGAATTCTTCATAATATGACTGTTGCTGATAATTCATAATTTTGTTAATTTACTTTTGTTATTAAATTTAATGTGGAGAGATATAAGGTACTTTACTGGTTGCCTCTGTTGGTTCTTAAACTGAATTTGTTCTTTATGTTTTCCTTAAAGTAAGTTTTGAAGATATTTTGATTGTTTTGATGCATGGAAGTCATTCATATCTAACTTTTTTGTTTCTGTTTATAGTTTCTGTTTATACATATACTTGAGTGATAATTAATGTAATTGTAAAGGTTGAGTTGCTTAATATTGACTTTTGGTTAAGACTTTCTAAAGCATATTATTCATTTCATGGGAAGAATTTACCATGAAACTTTTAATTCTCCAATCACTTTTTCTGTTATAGGATTTAAATAAGGTATGCAAGGCAAATTAAAATACCCCCATTATTTTTTGAACATTCCTTTTTTGTTATGTTAATAATTTTATCTGAAAATAAAGCAATAATGGTACTTCGTTTGTGAATTTGCTAAGTGTATAAATGGAAGGTAGATCTACTCCATACCATTAATTAGATTATGAAATTGAGAAGGAGCAACATAAGAATGATATTGGCATTGGCAATGAGAGTAGTAATATGAATTCAACTGATTTGGTTGGCAATGAGACTCGTAATATGAATTCAACTGATTTGGCTACCAATGAGACTCGTAATATGAATTCAACTGATTTGGTGAATTCAAATTCTGAGGAGAATTTGAACAAAGTCCACTCATCTATTCCAAGAGAGGTAATACCAAAATTTGGCATGGAGTTCGAGACAGAAGAAGAAGCTTATCAATTTTATTTAATTTATGCCAAACATGTCGGCTTTGGAATAAGAAGAAGCAAAAGTCACAAGGATAAATATGGTAAATTGATTTGCAGGCTTTTTTGTTGTAGTACTGAAGGTAAAAAGATGCCTGATAAAAGAGATTTGTATGTAAGAGCTCCACGTTCATAAGCAAGATTTGGATGTGAGGCAAGAGTGAAAGTTAATAGTGTGAAAACTGAAAATTTTCAAGTGATTCAATTTGTCAAGGATCACAATCACTACCTTTCAAGTCCTAACAAAACACATTTGTATAAAAGTCACAGAAAGATATCTTCAGCTGCAGCAATGCAAATTGAAATGGATAACGATGTGGGAATTCCACCAAAAGCATCCCATGATCTTATGGTGAGACAAGCAGGTGGGAAAAATAATGTTGGCTTTATTCTGAAGGATTACAAGAATTATTTAAGATCTAAAAAACAAGAGATATGAAAAAGGGAGATACAGGTAGTGTGTTAGAATATTTGTATAAATTTTAGGTTGAAGATCCTAATTTCTTTTATGTCATTCAAGTGGATGAAGATGATCTGATAAATAATATATTTTGGTCAGACACAAAGATGAGGAATGATTACTTAGGCTTTGGTGATGTTGTTTACTTCGATACTACTTATAAGAAGAATGGTGAGGGTCGTCCACTTGCTTTGTTTGTCAGTGTGAACCATCATAAGCAAATAGTAGTTTTTGGTGTTGCTCTCTTATATGATGAGACTCCTCTTACATTCAAGTGGTTGTTTGACACATTTGCTAGAGCCATGTCTGAGAAAAAGCCTACAACTATTCTGACTGATCAGGATGCGACGATGGCAAAGGCATTAGCTTCAAGATGGCTTGAAACTCATCATCGACTTTGTATCTAGCACATTTATCAAAATGCTGCAGTCCATTTGAGTGGTGTTTTTCTCAGTTTAAAGATTTTTCACAGGATTTCAGCTCATGCATATATGACTTTGAAAAAGAAGAAGATTTTTCTAATGCATAGAATAAAATGCTGCAAAAATATGACCTTTAAGATAATGATTGGTTGAAAGGTATATTTCATATAAAGGAAAAGTGGGCTTTGGTTTATGGACGTCAAATGTTTTGTGCAGACATGACCACCACCTAACGAAGTGAGAGCATGAATAGTATTGTAAAAAGGTACGTGAGTTATCAGCATAACTTTTTACAATTTTTAATCACTTCTAGAGGCTTATTGATGATAGTTGATTTGATAAGTTAAAAGCTGATTTTAGAAGTAATGTAAGCACTCCAACATTGTCAGCACCTGTGCAAAATTTAAAGCATGCAGCTATTGTCTACACGCCAGAAGTGTTTAATTGTTTTCAAGATCAATGGAATCATTATCATGATTCTAGTTTTCGTCTACAAAATATAAGATCACTTTCGTAGGGAAGAGCTACTCTAATATGGTCACTTATGATTCATCAAATGATGAAGTCCATTGTAGTTTTCAGAATTTTGAGTTTACTGGCATTTTACGATCTCATGTTTTGAAGGTTTTTAATTTGAAAAATATTTTGAGAATACAGAGTAAATATATTTTGAAAAGATGGACACTGAAAGCAAAATCATGGTACGTTGATAGTAAAAACTCCTCTATCAATGAAAGTGAAATGGATCCTAAAATATTGTCAAGTATAAGGTACAAAGAATTGTGTGCATTAAGCATGTGATTGGTTACAAAAGTTGTAGAGAGGAGAGATACTTGTAAAATTGTGAAAGATCAGCTTCTCAACATGTTGAAGGTGGTTGATGAGATATTGCAAGGTGAAGAAATAGTTGATGAAGCGAACCTAATATCACAAGATGAAGAGTTGACCCAACGGTCAAATACTGAAATGAATATGTTCAATCAACCTGTCATTAATTTTGGTTAAAGGAATAACATTAGAGGTGTCAAAATAAAGACAAAACCTACATCAAGTAAAATATTAAAGGGTGGATTAGAGAAAAGCTCAAGGAAAAGAAGGAATGTAAAAAAATGCAAGACTTCAACAAATATGGCAGGTTCGACATCCTTCCCCCTTTCCAATACTTAGGATATACTTTTGCTGATTTTATGTTTTCAACCCTTTAATGTATATAATTTATATTATGATAATTTTAAGTATATTTTGGTTTAACTACTCTATTCAAGATTCTGAAGAAAATTCCCAACATACTCGTATTATCTCCAGCATACAACATCCCATATTACATCAAGATCATGTTAGCTTTCAGTAATTAATAATGTCACATGTGTTGTTGGCATACAAGTGAAAGGCTTGGTAGTTCTCAACAGTTTCTCTGACAAACATAAGTTATACAATTTCTATTTTAGCAGGATATAACGTTTATTTAAATGTACTTCCTGACTTGAAACATAGTTTTAATGTCTTATAGCCAAAGAAAGGGGCAAGATTTGCACGATTTCTTACGAGAGTGCCAATATGGGTATTCTATTTAGTTTGATAATGTAGAGATAGTCACGGACTTGGAAATGGAGTCCACAACTTGTTCTTATGCGTAAAATGACCATATGACCCTTTCAGGTATAGCTCAAAGGGAGGAATTCTCGGGTAAAATGGGGAATAGGGGTTGTGTTAAGGGTTGAAAATAATGTTTAAAAGTAATGGAGGGTTTAAACTTTTAAGGATAAATATCACGTGATGCTTGAATGTTGGGAACATTGAATGAAGGGAAAGTCGTGGCCAGATATGATGATGTCAGTGAAAGGGGAACAAATTCTTTGTTTCTATAACCTGTTTTAACCATGTTCTATTAATTTTCATCCACACATGTATATAAGATCTACACAAATGTGTGGTTAAAAATCAATGGCACAGGTTTGGAACAAGTTAAATGGCACAGATGATCCCGTGCCCAATGTGGGGAATAGATCTTTTGTTCCCATAAACCTGCTCCAACCATTTTCCATTAATTTTCATCCACTCATTTATGTAGGACCCACACAAATGTGTGGTTAAAAATCAGTGTCACAGGCTTGAAACAGGTTAAACGGTACAAATGATCTTGTGCCTAGTGTGGGAAACAAATCCTCTATTCCTATAGACTTATTCCAACCATATTCTATTAATTTTCATCCACACATTTATGTAGGACCCACACAAATATGTGGTTAAATATCAAAGGCAAGTGATGCTATTGAATCATGTGCGTCTCTCTTCTTTCCGAGGAAGGGTGCTTCATTTTGATCTAACCATTAACCATCCAACACTTTACGCTTCGACCAACCTTTAAAATTCTTCTTTTGATAATAACACGACTCTTATCCATTATTCTTTTAAATATTTATTACTTAAATTATCAAATATATAATAATTCAAAAATTATATAACAAATTAATAATTTAAATTTTATTTAATTTTTGATCATATCTTCACTTCTTATTTAAAAATTTTAAATAAATTACTATTACTATTATTGTTGTTGTTGTTGTTGTTATTATTGTTGTTGTTGTTCGAACTTCTAATCTTTTAAACTGAAATACTTTTCTCTTTAGGTTAGACTTTGAACCAATTACACCATAAGGCCTGGTGAGGGGTTGGTATATAAATGAATGGTCTATCTCTATAGGAATAATGGGGTCTATGGACAATGTCAAAGTATAGATGGTTTAATAATTGCATCAAATGATTTTGATGTCATTAATTTGTGATGTGGGTCAGGGATAGATATATAATAAGTCAAAAGATTCGAGAATATATTTTAATTGGAAATGATCATTTTAATTATTAGCTGCTATGATAAGTGCATACTTGGAATGAATTGATAGCTCTTATGCTAAAGAAATTTGTACCAAGTTATTATAGGGATCTGTATCAGATAGGCATGACAACAATCTAGGCTTCGTCTAACCTCCCATAAAGTGAACTTATCCTATTTGTGTAGTCCTAAAATAATATTTTTTTTATAAGAGAGGGTCATATCTTTCGAGCTAAGCTTTGGGTCAACCTTCCAAGTCTGAACATAGTCAACCTAAGTCTAGTCTGTTGACGTTATACTGAATTGAACATAAATTGCCATGCATAGAATTAGAGGTGTTGGAAAATCCCGGTGCCTGTTTCACATATAGGCGGTGCGGAAAAACAAAAATTTTTATTCCGGGACCTTCCCGAAAGCCAGGATCCATGTGTCTATACAAAGATCA
>JAOSBM010000009.1:17300872-17334928 GCA_027568955.1 Erythroxylum tenue | reverse complement strand
AAATTCCTTTAGACTTTATCAATAATTTAAAATTTGAATTAATCAAAAATTCAAAGTCAATGAGTTCAAATATGTTTGACTAAGATTGGGTTTATATTTGAATATTTTGAGATTATAATATTATTTAACTTTTTTATATGTTTTAAAATTTATTTTTTATATTAGTTTTATTTTCTACAAGAAAATGAGACATCTCTTTAAATAATTTATTACAAGATAGTTATCTAATAAAAGTGCTTTTTATTTTTATGTTACCAAACAGTCTACTGTATGAAGCTCTTTTAAAAAAGCTGTTTTTTAATTGACAGTCAAACAATCAACTGACTTTTTAAAAAAGCTCTTCTCATAAAAGCTCTACTGAAAAAAGCTCTACTGATAAAAGCTCTACTGATAAAAGCTCAACCAAACGGACCCTTAGACCGGTGCCTAAATTGATGATTTGCCTTTTTGATAAGGGCCTTTGGTTGACGAATGCATCAAACATGAGGTAACGTTTTCTCGCCGGCAATATTAATCTTATGATAAAGTGTAATATAAACTTTACATAAAGTCATTAATCAATTTCATTATTGCTGACTTTGGTCAGAGACGTTTCTCTCTCAATATCTCATCTTATATCATCTATCCTAAACTCAGCTACCAGTCTAGTCTGCCTACCGTGTTTAATTTATTTTTATTTTATTCCTTTCGTGAAATTCTCAAAAACATTTATACGTGGCACGTTTTGATTTGGCTAGAGTCTAATATCCAAGACTAACAATGGAGACAGGGTGGTGAGTGGTGAGTGGTGAGTGGTGACTAGAAACAACTCCTTCCTTGTGACTTGTGCCTCTCTATTTATTGAATCTTCTTTCACTTGGAATCTATAGAGCAGGAACATGGGTTGGCTGACACGATTCTCGGCGGCGGTGGCTTTCTTCGCCGTCGGCGTTATATTCTCGCCGGAAACATTTGGATCGAAATCCATCACTCAGCTCGCCACCTACCTCAAGTTGGCTCACGTAGTCTGTTTCGCCACCGCTTTCGGTGCCGCCCTTTGGGTCACTTTCATTGGCGGCATTATCATGTTCAAGTATACTCCTCTACTTCTCTCTTGCAAAACTGAATTTGATAACACCAATAATTTCTTCTTTTCTGTGTTAAAAATTTAGGAATCTTCCTAGGCATCAGTTTGGTAATTTGCAAAGCAAGATGTTTCCTGCCTACTTTTCACTGGTTGGGGTTTGTTGCGCAATATCTGTGGCGTCTTTTGGGTATCTACACCCGTGGAAATCGGCAACCACTAGCGAGAAGTATCAGCTCGGGTTTTTGCTTTCCTCTTTTGCGTTTAACCTTACCAATTTGTTCGTCTTCACACCAATGACCATCGAGGTATTGTTATTCCTTTATCAAGATTTTCTTATCACGTCTTATACTAGACCAATTAGAATTTGTATTATCACCAATGGGTTAAATGATCTTGAGTTGGGAACTAGTGTCTTTTTGTCATCCGTGCGTAAGATTTTTATTTTCCAGGTTCTGAAAAACTTGGGAAATTTTGGTCTAATGGTTGAATTGGATTGAATTTGACTGGAATTCTGTATATTTTATCTGCTAAATGGCATGCTTGAATAGGATTCTTATCATTTTTCACATTTCCTATATTCTCAAATTCCATTCTTCATGTTTCTTCTTTTTATCATTTCCTGTATGGCGGAAAGATGTTTCTCTTGTCGTTTGTTGATTGTAAATGGGTCTTTGGAAAATGCTGGCATCCCAGTTGTTTCCTTCTTGGTCTACTCTTCTGATTTTAATTACTATTCAGTTTCTTTATGGGATTATTTTGATATGGTTTGGTTTGGTGTGTTAAGATGATGAAACAAAGGCACAAAGTGGAACGGGAAGATAATATTGGAAATGAAATTGGAGGGGCAAAGAATAGAGAAGTTGCAAAAACTAATCCAAAGCTTGCGGCCATGAACAAGAAGTTTGGTATGATACATGGATTTTCTTCCCTGGCAAATATCATGTCATTTGGTAGCCTTGCCATGCATTCTTGGTACTTGGCTGGTAAGTTGAACCTGTAATTTGGACTATAGTCAACACTCTCAAGCTTGGGACATGCGTGTACACCTTTGCTTCTTAATACTAGCTTCTTCTTTGTTCCCCGCCCAGTTTGTGTACTCTTGAGCAATGTGATGAAGTGAGAATAAATTCTGGTATTTGTACTTACTATTACAATGTCAGAGTTTACGAATTGGCAATTATGCTTCACCATTTTAGACTAATATTTGCATGAAATTGCACCGGAAGTTGGTTTTTAAAATGGTATATCGTAGAGGCTAAGTTTGAATCAAGTGAATGAGCAGAAGCAAAACCAGTCCAATCTAGCCTTCGAGGGCCTTCATAGTGGCTTTGGACTCGTGTTTTTGTATAATCGGTCGTTTGGGCCGTCAGTTGCCGTTGATCGGCTGCATATGATGAAAAACGGTCAGTAAGTGAGGTGATGGGCAGACGGGGAGTTTCGGAGACCAACTATAAATACAAGAAAGAGGTTCTTATTTTTGGTGATCAGAAGAAGGGGTCTATTTGGGAAAGATCATTTTGCTATTTAGAATTCACTAAAGAAAAAGAGAAAACCTCATCAGAAGAAGTTGGAATTTCAAAATTGTTAGGTTTCAGTTGTCAAACCTAATGATTCGTGATTTACGGGCGTTGAAACAAAATTCAGAAGGTTCTTTGTGACGCACACACCAGTCAGAAGAGTACAATGTTTCACAGAGACCTTTCTATACATAAACTAAACAGTTACCGGTGACTATGCCAGTGCCATGTTGTAGATAGGCACAACTCAAACAGCCTTTGTGGACTGGGGTTAGGCTACTCTCATTTCTTCGCCAAATTAGACACAAACTTGTTTCCTCCTCGTGCGTGACGTGAGTTTACATGTGCTTGCTTGAATTTGGGTCTCCATTCTCCAACTGAATCTTAATGCAGATTCCTGCTCCTTTGATCTTTCTTCATTTGCGCTACAGAGGAGGTTTGTGTTATGGACTTTGATTTACAATAAGTGGCAGTTAAGATTGTTGATTACTAGTTAAGTGCCTGATTGGTTAAGTTTTTGAAGAGTGAATAAGAATTGTTTTTTACTGCAAAAGTTTTTTTTAATCGAGTGTTTAATTGTAAAATAAAAAAATATTTTTTTTAGTAGATATAACTTTTTTGACAACTAAAATATAACTTTTTATGAAGTTCAAATTTTGAACTTTTCAAAAAAACGTTTTTTAGTACATTTTTATATCAATCAATGAGTCTATTTTTTAGTCTGTTTTGTCCTTATGTTTTACATATAATTCCCACAATACTCACAAACTTATCTTCACGTTTATTTTGAAAATTATATAATATTATTTGACCTTTTTTTTATATATTTTAACATTTATTTTTATATTAGTTTTACTTATGTTATAATTCATATAAAAAATTTGGTTAGATATATTTTCATTTATGTTTCCTATGGTTTAAAATTATATAATAACTAATATATTATACTTTGCATATTATTTAATATACTTTAGACAATATTTATATGCATAAATAATTTTTATTACAAAATAAAATATAGTTAAAATTAAAAGTGTTTTTTATTTTTATGTTGTCAAACAATCTATTATATAAATCTCTTTTTTAAATAACAACTAAACAGTCAACTAATTTCTTAAAAAAATTCTACTCGTAAAAGTATTACGCACAAAAACTCTACTCAACAAACATGAGTGTATGCATTGATCAGTAGATATTAAATAATATTTATATGCATAAATAATTTTTATTATAAAAATAAAATGTAGTTAAAAATATTTGTATTTTTATCTTACCAAATAATTTATTATATAAATCTCTTTTTTAATTGACTGGTCAAAGTTTTACGCAAAAAAACTCTCAAAAAAAACTCTATTCAACAAACATGAGTTTATGCATTGATCGGTAGAGATCAAATCTCCCGATTCCGATTACGCCGCCCTGTGACCTGGAATCCCATCCATCCATTAACAACCCCGTGCCCGACGTGGTAAGACTGGCATCACCTACTTTTGCATGTAATTATTGGTGACGTGCTTGAGATACAATGTCCACATAAAGCCAATGAACTTGGGAATATCGTGTGTATTACGCCTACCTAAGGTCTGAATTTCAAATCTTCCGTATATGTCCAGACCAAGAAAAGCACTGAAGCAGGCCACCCAAGTTTTCAAATAGTACTATCATTCATTTTCCTGCGAAAGCACGAACCTTTCGCTGGCTTTCTTTGACATAATCTACCTACGAAGGTACTGCCAAGATAAATTCTCTCTACATGATACAATCGACGGTCTAAACCTAAATATTTAAATCCAACAGGAAATCTGAATAATTTTTTGGTTTCTATTGCCCTTTTTACTTTTGTGAACCAATGAATAAAGAATAATCTAATGGTCCTGCCACTTGGAACCTGTACCATGTCCCACGAATGGAACAGGGTGTAACCCTTCTGCTCTAGGCTTATCAACGAAAACTCATCACGCTGAATGCTCCCAGTAGTAGTAACCTTGCGGGGAATAAAAGAATGACCACCAAATGCATATGTTGGGAGGCAACAAGCCTACTCAATCTTTTCAGCGACTCTTTTCCAGTTTGTAAGACACCAGAGAAATTGAATTGGTTTTGGGCCATGTTTAACAAAGCTTTTGGCCTTTCCCCTGCCAAGACATTGGCGTCAATACCCCCCAGAGTCAGAATCGACCACCAGAATTTACGTGGACGTTCTTTTCTGGCTTTTCTTATGTGATTTAGCTCCTGGCGGATCACATTCCTCACAGATTTTAAGTAAGATTTCATGTCATGATCCCTCACAATGGTTCCCTCGGATCCATAAGCTGAACGATCACTAAGGATCTCAAGTGGATGTGGTGAGTTTAAAAATACGGTCCGTGCAGCGTGAAGCTGCTTCTCTGCATTGTCAGACAGTGAACAACATAAAAGATATAGACCACTGCCTGATGGGAGTAAATTATGCTGAGGGGAGAATTTCTCATCTGGCTGTAGAATCAGAAGCTCCCCCATTGGGGCATATAATAGCTTCTGTAGATGACAAAGCAAAAATAACATTAGACAAAAGTTTGTGGATAAAACTTGCATAAGCAAGATGCAGAATGAGGTAAACAATAACCTGGTTATTGAGACATGGGTGATTACGGAAATTCCTATTAACAGCCTTCAGAAGCTCTGCAACATGATTAGGATAATTGCAAGAGAAGGCTCTAGGCACAATGTCGCGGTGCATTGTGATTGCCTGAATATGATTCCTCGGCAATCCAAGCTTGTGAAGAAGATGATCCCCTCCACACATTATGGACGGAGCACCAAATGTTATAACAGGAAGTAACGATGAGGCTGGAACTTCGCCTCTTATAAGAAACATGAGATTTAATAGGAGTGACAAACTTCCTCCAAGAGAATGCCCTGTAAAACGAAAAGTTGCATGCCTACCCTGAGAGTTTACATGGTCATGCACTTCAGGCAACGTCTGTTCATATATGCCTTTTGCAGCTTCGTATATGCCTCTATGCACAAGCACATCTAGTCCCTGGACCAAGAAGAAAGTAATTATGTTACACCACATTCTTCTATCGTACGAGTGTCTGTAAGAAATGGGCTTAAAGTCTTTTTACATAATGCTCTATGGTACCAAGAGTATTGATTTAGAATGTGGCAGATAACTAAAAAGTTCACCTCAAACTGAACAGGCTCAAAAAGTAAATTAGCTTGCCAAGATGCCACTGATTCAGATCCCTGCAAAAAGAAGATAACACCTCCTGAGGATTGCACAAATAACAAATGATTTAATAAATAACTTGTTCCAGTATACATGTTACAATCGATCAATGTTCCACAAATTTATAATGTCTATATAAGTAAGATCCTAGTCCAGGGAGCCGATATCTACTTGAATTAAGATATACAATGGAGTACAGAGATTATAATCAATCCTGAAGTCACTATGGCTCAAAACAGAATTCAGTAGCTTTTTCATAAACTAGAGCTGATTACCTGAATCACAAAGTATCTTGTACCCAGGTCATCATCGCATATAAACCATTCACATGGTGATGAACATGTTGAACTTAAACCATCCGCAACAGCTTGCTTCACTTCTTCCTTGGCAGCAACAACCGCAGTCACTGAGTCAGTGGTAACCATAACTGATGCCATCTCCGAGTTCATCAAGGGAACATTCTCATTACATTCATTTCCTTCTTCATGAGCATCTCTACCAGCCTCAGTTTTGGATTTGAATGGAAGTATGCTCTTTGTCTGTGAATGCAGATAAGAAGCAGCAGAAGCAGCTATTTCGTAAGCAGAAGAGGCACTTATGCGACTACTACTACTACTCTTCAGCTTTTTAACTTCTGCTTCCTCCCTTGTTATCTTCTTTTCTGCTTCTTGATCTTCTGTTGGCACCTGGATTTTCTCAGCTCGGATAGCCATTTCTCTTTTCTCTATAGATGAAGTTACAAACCGAAGACCGCGATATTTCATGAGATTGCCTGGCTGGATGTACCAGAAGGAAATATTATTAACTGCTAAAACATAATCCTGATAGAAATCCGGAAGATATGCCAAGCAAATTCTCAACAACATCGACAGGAAACACAGTTAACTTTAAGATCCAAGAGGCAGAATTTTAACAAGTAAATCCATCCAGCAAAGGTAAGACTATTGGCTATCTGATGCCACTTGCTCCAAACATAAGAAAATCAAGCAAAAATCCATTAAATCCAGCCGTGCATACACCGATCTGAGATACTACAAACAAATCAAGAATCTCCATAACACCTCTACCCCTCCATGTTTCCCCTTCATTCATCATCACCATGGATCAATTTAAACCCATTTCATCAACAAAAGAGTTTTATTAAAAGAAACAGGGAAAAAAAAAACAGCCAAATCAATTGAGAACAAGAAGAGAGTGCAAAGTTGGAACCTTTATTTTGGGTATGCAATAAGCCAAATTTCCCAGGTACGACATTTGTGCATACAACTTAGCTTCAGCTAATGACACCCTCCTCAGTAACTTTGAAAACGATTCTGTGTCAAATTCAAACTCTTCTCCATTCTCTTCTTCAAGTTTACAAGCACCACATTCTTCTTCATCTTCCTCTTTCTCTTCTTTTTTTGAACCATTAACCTCAAGACTTTCGCTTTCTTGCTTTGACACTTCAAAATTACTACATCCTTGTTCCTCAACATCTTCTTCTTTCCAGAGGGACTTCACCTGCAAAATCTTCAATACCCAATTAGACGACCTCTTTCTTCGGCCCTCCAATTCATCTCCAGGATCACACTTGTTCTCGGAGTTCTCCACCAAAACAACGTCGTCTAGAGCAATCCCATAGTGCCTACCACTTCTACCTCCTCCACGCCACAATGGCTGCAACGGATACCTAAACGAGAATCTCGAGGCCGACTTCTTCGGTGGGGTCGCCGACTCATCACACGCCACCGCGATCACCTGTGACGCATTTAGACGCCCATCCACACCCACCGAGATCAACGGCGCAATACCATGAATCCCTGTTCCTAAGCACAGATTATGCATCCCAAGAAAAACCTCCCTTTTCACAACAACAAATCAACCTCAAATCTCGCTTTCTTTCCTTGTTAGTATACACAAAAAAGTTACAAAGTTAAGGCGCAGCCCAAAATACAGAGAAGAGAGGCCTATAAGAAAAGGCCAAATAGATAGCGTAAGAGGCTCAAGGCTTTAAGCTGTTTACGTGCAGACGCAAGCTTTGAAAATTTTAATGTTGTCTTCTTCTTATTATTCTTATTCTTCGGCGTGCGTCGTCTGGTTTTTTCCAGTTGTTGCTCTCCAACATCAGATTTTCTTAGACAGACGCAGATGGCGAATAAATTTAAGAGAATGAGGAGAATTTAAAGAGAAAAAAGCAAGAAACGGTTAGGCGTAGGCAGGCATTCCTAACCAAACAGTTCACCAATCTTCACGCTCTCTTCCAAACGATTTTGCTGCGCTTTCCTAAAAGCTAGCAACTACAACAGATCGCAAAATTTCATTTTTATCTTTACCCGATTGATTCACCCATACGACGACGGTTTGATGAGAACTACGTCCTAGTTGAAGAAGACCTGTTCCTGTACGGAAGCTCGTGATGACAGAAAGTTGTGGGAAAAACCAAACACGACAACAACAACAGAAGAGTTTGAAGTTTGAACGGTTTCCTCTCTCTTGTTTTCCTCAAGCAGGAACTTGCACAGCTTGCCACGTCAGCGGAGGATACACGTATGGAAATTCGAAACGTCACCGAATGATACATATAACGCCTTTTCCTGTTTCTGGTATAAGTCTCCAACGCCCTTCCAAGGACGCTATGCACGTCTCTGCGTAGCAAAACACTTTTGACCTAAAACGTTTTCTTGTGATTTGGAGCAAAGTTTGGTCATGAATGTATGAGGTAATATACTAATGTTCCAACTTCCAATTGATTTGGAGCAAAGTTGGGTGGGAGTTGGATGGATGGACTAGGGAAGTTAGGTCTGGCGTACAGAGGACAGTTAAGAATCCCTGTTTTGGCCCCAGTTTGGATATAGGACAGTCAAGAATCACTATTAGACAGCACACCGGCAGTTTTTGTCACGATACTTTTCGTTTAATAAAAATCAAATCTTCTGTCGTTTGTTTTAATTAAATTTTAATTCTATATTTATATAAAATTTATATAAATATGTGAATAAGATTTAATAAAAACATCATAACTGAAATAAAAGATTTGATTATGTTTAATATGATGTACTAAATGGACCGTTGAACAAAGTTCAAAGATCAAAGATCAAAGAAAAAAAGGATAATATAATTATTTTAATACTTATTAAAACCTTGTTCTGGTTTATTATTTTCATTTTTCTCTCAATATAATTTTTAACTAATATAGATATTGACTATGATAATAATTTAGTTACTAAAATGAATTTTATTTTATGTAATTATTTAAAATAAATTAAATCTTTTCAAATTTGGTATTTTTAATAAATATATTTATATTTTAAGATTTTTTACAAATAGATCAATATCAATTTTTTTTAAAGAAAATTATACTTTTAGTCAAGAATGCAAAACATATTTAAACTTTTTTCAAATGTTATTATCAATGTCAATATTTTATTTAAATTAACACATATTTGTCAGATTATTAAAATTATAGTCTGCAAATCGTATCCAAATTAACAGTAAAAAATAATTTATGATGATAATTTTAAAAAAAAATAGAAGACAATTCGACACTTAGAAGGAAAGATAAGAGTATTAAAATGAGTTTTTTTGCTCCTTTTTAATCTTGTAATAAAACAAACTAAAATTTTCGTTTAATTGTTTCTCCTATTTTTATTACAATTAATTATGTTAAAATCCGATCAACCCGGAAAAGTCCAGAAGACATTTCTTTTCTTAAAGGACTATATGCGCTGTCGTTCAAAAAATTGAACCTATTTTAACTCTTACCCCCTACTCTCGCGTAGAGCAGTTTGTTAAAAACAAAGACGAGCTCGAGGTGGAGGGCAGTAAGTGACCAAAGTGTTATAGCCGTATCTGCTGCTACCATCGCCAGCCAGTGATTTGTCCCTTCTTCGCCATCTTGCGGGTTTTCCGCCGTTTCCACTATATCCTATAAAAATTCTTTCATATTCGTTTGCATTTAGCAAACGGAGATAAAAGTTCTGGAAAAGCTAGGGTTTTCTCATTGTTTCCAGTCATATTGAGTTTCCATAGAATCGAATTGAGTAACAGAGTCTTGAAGGATGAACAGTTCTTCTGCAGGGCAGTCGTCGAAATCGAAAGCCGGGTCTTCGCAGCCTTCAGAGACTTCTTTTAAGAGGAAAAAAGGAGTCTTTCAAAAAGATTGTAAGCAAGTCATTAAGCGATTGTTTCTACTTAGTAGTTCTACTTAGCTAGAAATTTGTATTGACTAATATTTTTTTTTCTCCTTCGGGGTATGTTCAGTGCAGCATATGATGTATGGTTTCGGTGATGATCCTAATGTAAGTCGTTCCTTCTCACTCTGTATGTTACTGACTGAAGACATACTGTCAGTGTTTCCCTCGTTTCATTGATTTTTAGTAGGTAATTGTGTACCATTTGAAGTTTGAGGTGTATATGCATATGCTATTGCTTGTTTATTGAACCGATTGGTTGTACACCATTCTTGATTTTGGGGAAATGCAGATGTTTCTGCAACATACAATGCGATTATATCATCTTTGTTGTTAGTAGGCCCTCTATTGATTTAAGTCCTGGATCAAAATTTGTTGTTTTGGTTTGTGCTTTATCTTGAGTAGCTTAGTGTTCAGGATGTTGTATTTCTTTCATGTTTGTAATTGGATCTACTGTTTTCACGTACCCTATTTATTGAATTTTGCATTTTATGAACAGCCACTTCCAGAAACTGTGGCACTTGTGGAGGATATTGTGGTTGAATATGTGACAGATCTGGTATGTATTCTACAGCACTAAAACTTATATTGAGGAAAATGATATCTTAATTAGTCAGAATCAAATCTTAATGTTTTAACCCTTTTGTAGGCTCATAAAGCCCAGGATATAGGGTCAAAGAGGGGAAAGCTATCTGTTGAAGATTTTCTTTACGTAATACGAAAGGTACTTTCACCATAGATATGCGTGGGTATTGGGATGAAATTTCTTTTTTGAAACTTTCAATCATTGTTGTATGGATTCCATTCTGAGTATCACTTTTAACTATTTCGATGTTTCTACATTTGTAAAACCTTCATCATTCATTCACCATTTAAGAAGTAAGAAGGTTGTGGGAAGGATAAAAGATCTTTTTAAGTTGAATACTACAGGAACTTTTAAGGTTAAATAAAGCATTGAACATATAGGCATCATACCACTTGCTTTCTTTTTATTGTAGGTTTTCGTCTTGAATATAAGTTTGGTCTTTGTAGAGAATCATCAACTCCTTATTCTTGTTTTCACCCTCATTAAGTTGGTTGAGATATGCTGCTATCTTATGTAGTTAGATGTTTGCTAGATGGTGCTAATATGATTGTTGCATTTATGTTGACTAATCTCAAATATCTGATGCTGCAGGACCTGCCAAAGCTTAACCGCTGCACGGAGTTGCTTAATATGCAAGAAGAGCTGAAACAAGCAAGGAAGGCTTTTGAGGTAGATGAAGAGAAACTAGCAACACTCGAATGATATTGTAGAAATATAAATAACTATGCATCTGATATTGCAGAAATATAACTATGCATCTTCTTGCTACTTCCTTGAATTAATAATACTATCTTTGTATACTTATTGTAAATAATAAAACTGATTGAGCTTCCTAACTGATTTCGTGGTAGCTGATGTGATTATCAAATGTTGGAATTAAAGAAGAGAAGAGGGCTTCAAATTGTAAATGTAACTTGAGAGGAGTTGAATTTGTTATTTGGATTCACTATCCTTAAACTCCTCTAGAAGGTGAGAAGATTAAGGTCTGAGGTTTAGTCAAATGAGACAGTTCTTCCTCCTAGTCAGACTAGTTGAAGCTAGGGAAAACATCAACCATCTGTGACATGAAACCGGAGTCTATGGTTTCCATCACATCGAGATGTTAAGGTTTCAAAACATTGGAAGTTAACATCAAAAGGAAAACAAATATTGGAAGTAGGTGTAACAAACAAAAGGATGTAGGCAAGGAGAACAGTACAACCTTTGGTCTCTGGTGGAAATAGCCCTTTAAAATTTGGCAAAAGGTTTAATTTAGTGTCTATGCTAGTCCTGTAACATTTAAAAGTGAAATATATAGACTTTAAAATTTTGTTTCCATTAATTTCTTTTGTCAAATTTCTGTTAATGTGCTGCTACATGTCCTACTTAATAATGGAATACATTGACTTTTTAGTTTTGTATGGGTTAAAATTTTGTCAATTCTCTATTAATGTATTGTTACCTGTTCTACTTAGCACGCCAAACTGTTACATGTAAACTTAAATATTTATATATTATTTGAAATTATTAAAACAAAAACTAAAGCACCAAATTGCCAGCTAACCTACACCGACAATCAACCCCAGTTCCACACGCATCCCTCTCTCCCCTCGAAAGCCTTGTCACTGTCATCTCCAATTTGTAAACATGCTCACGCCGTTTGTTGCCATGGCACGTTTGCAAAGATAACCATTCTACTGCCGTTATCCATCTGCAAACAAACCTTGGAAGTTCTGCTTCTCACCTTTTTAGTTCGTAACCTAAAGGAGTGAAGAATGGTGCCATTTCTAGTAATATTTCTTCGATATGCTGTTGTACTAGTGTGAATTGAATGCTTTAATGAGGACATTCCGGATTGAAAAAGTTCAGAAAGGGAGTTTTATGATTGTTGTAAGCATCCAGCGAGCTGAATTATTTTTTAAAGCTAATGATATGTTAGATTAAGTTAAATTCTAATTCATCATTTTGATGGAATTAAAATATTTTATTACTAATATTTTATCTTTAATGATATTAGTAAAGTATTATGCGAAAGATCAAGCGTAATGGAATCGTAAAGTGAGTAATGGAGCCAATGGAATCAATTTAACAATCAAAGGACGAAGAAAATGAGTAAAACAGAGCATATGCGCACTTTAAATGAAGAAATAAGAATAAGCAGGAATTGAGCATATTAAGACTTAAGCAAAGGTTTGTAATCCTTTTTGTGACCTTATCTTCTTTTGATTTATAAAGAAAACCTCTTAATCTTTAAACAAGCTTTTAGAGAAATTTTGAAATGATTTTGGATCAAGTTGTTTTTTAAGGAATGTGCTTTAATATTTGAAATAACTTAAAAAGTTAAAGCTTCTTGTTAGACATACTAATTGATTATGAAGCTCAACACTGATGCTTCTTTGGCTGCCTTCACGGAGATTGCTGCAGGTGGAGGTTTGATTCGTGATCATACTGGTCGCTGAAAACATGGGTTTGTTTTCAAGACGGGTCGTTGTTCCATACTCCGTGCTGAGTTATGGGCTCTCTATTATGGTATTCAACTCACTCATAATCTTACCTATTTGGATGTGATTGTTGAATGTGATAATGAGATTGCTGTTAAGATGTTGACCGGTGGCGTTCAAGCAAATTCAGGTTGTATGCATCTCGTTGCCAGAATTCTAGACTTATTGTAGCGTTTTCATAATGTGAAACTCACTCACATTTACAGAGAAGGGAACTTTGCAGCTGACTCCCTTTCTCATTTTGCTTTTGATTTTCCTCCTGACGTTCATGTTTTGGGGTAAGTTCCCCCTAGTATTAGTAGATGGCTTAATCATGATTTAATAGGGGTCTCTTATGTTAGATGGTTTTCTTTCTTTGTGAGCTTTGTTCTTTTTTTTACCAAAAAAAAGTAATTGGAAAGGTAAAAATTTCATGGGTTGGAGTTTGTATCAATATTGCTTGATACAGTAATAATAACTAATTTTATTTTTAACAACTATTTTGGAATATATTGAGCATCAATGGAGTACATATAAGTTGTGAAAACAACTTGGGTTTACTAGAGAGTTGATAAGAGCCTTGAGAAGCTAGAGAATGCATGTGTATGACATAACATATGTTAACCATTTGTTCATTGGTGTGAGTAACGAGGGATGCTTGAGTTGTATGATTGTGCAATTATTGCAATTGGTAAAATTCCTTTATATGCACAATTTTAGGATTCCTCTTTACCATAAACAAGATTTGTAAAGAGTTAATCTTTACCTGTAGCAAAGTAAGATGATTGTAAGGGCTCCTGTTCACATGTGGCAACAAAGATTGTATACGAAGGGTTGCTCTTCATCCATTGAAGGAAGAAAATAGTAAATTTTCAAGTAACTTGGTGAGTAAATGTAGGCTAAAAATTACTTGGTTGAACTATTATAAATTAGTTTCTCTCTTTTGTTATTATTATGATTACTTTGTGAATGTCATATATAAATTTGCCATATTCATTCATTTTTTTTAATATAGTAAAAAGTGAATACGCACAATTCAGCTCCTTCTTTTGTGTTATGTTACTAATATGGTACAAAAATGTCATATTATACTTCATTAAATATTGTTGAATACATAACCATTAACATTTTAGCTTCCAAAACAAAAAACTAATAAATTAACCCCTAGTTAAGCTTCAAGCTTCATTTTGTACTTTATCTATTAATAATTCATAAACAAAAGATTGACACAACAATCATCATTTAGGAATAAATATTCATTTATATTTTATTAAGAATCAATATCTATGTCAGTATGTTCTAATGATTGTATGAAATATTCAGTAGCTCTATATTGAGAAGCTTACTCTTGCAATTATTTTGATGTTATACTTAACATGCCCTTTTACCTAAAGCCTTATGGTTAAAATGAAAGCTGATAACTATTAGGATCAACTAACTCAAAACTCCTTTTCATTATAGGTATTAATGCAAAGTTAAATGTTAAGATTGTTGGTTGGCTCCTACAGATGCTTGTATAGGAGATTGGATAGTGATTGTTCCTTATGAGTGGCCAATTGCATTGGACTATATAAATATATTTACTATTAATATAGTTTAATAAATAGTTGGACATGCACAAAATCATTAATATACATTAAGCAGTTTCTAACCTCAGTTTTAGGTTGGTTAGCATATTTATAGCTCCTCTTTTTTACTTTAGTATTTTGTATTTCCCATATACTTGGAGTTAACACTTCATGTTAGAAAACTAACCGTAATTGAGTCTTGTGCACATTACAAAAATCTTTTATAATTTCTTAATCGAATTTCTGTAAGTAAATAACTTGAAAACTTTGACGTATTACGCTAGAGGTAAAAAAATCTCACTTAGAGAAGTCCTTTTCTTTCTCATATGTCTTTTAAACATTTTTCTTTGAGTCTTATATTTTATATTTAACCTAAACATTTAATATGTAGTACTTTTTTCTTAGTTATTTAGCTTAAGTATTTCCTTACTTAGCCTAAATATTTTTTTATAATGACTTGTTTGGTTTTTTTTACTTATTTTCTTTTTTGTTTGTGTATTTATTAACTTATTTTATCTTTTATTTTTATTCTTTACCTTGTTCTATATTTATTGTATTATTTATTTTATTACTAATCTTATATTTTTATGTGTACGTATTTATTTATTTATTATTACCACCTTTTATATTTATGTTGGTCTACTAGAAATAGCCTCCCTATCAATTAGGTATAAAGTTACGTACTTTTGAACCTCCTTAAATCCCATGTATCAGCAGGACCTCTACTAAAATGTTGTTGTTATTGTAAATAACTTGTAAAATGTGAATCATAAATAAAAGAGTTAATTCATACTTGATTCAAATTCCTATAAAAACTTTCTTAGAGAATTATCAACCATAAGCTTTTCGTGTCTAACTTCTAATGATATTTATAGAGCAAAGAACAAAAGCCCAGACAACTGAGGAAAAGATAGGAGTACTATCTCCCTTATGTCTTCTTCTTATTTATATAAAAAGAAACCCTTCTTACTAAAATTAAACTTCCTAGTTATAATAAAAGTCTAACTCTAACTTTAATTATAATTATAATTTAATTTTCATAAAATCAAATATATCATATTTATTTCCTCAAGTTTCTTAAACTTCACAATTAAGTCTAACTTAATTTAAATTAAAATTTCTCATTTTAACTTTTTCTATATGTGATCCATTAAGTTTTTAATATGTTGACTAGATTATAAATTATAAATTTAATTAATAATTAGAATTATATAAGTTAAAATATCTTGTAATTTATCTTTAATTATCTAATTTAACAATTTATAATCATATATCATTGTCTAACAATAAATCATGACTACCCAACTATTAGAAAAATTAAAATGGTCTGACTTAATCCATCTATGCAGAGTTAAGAAGTAAAATGTAATCATTTTATCATCTAATATTTCAATTGGATATAGCGTATGAAATTAGTGGCAACTCTTTTTAAATCGATCATATTTATTTTTGTTGATTAATAATTGATATTTGAAAAAATCAAATATTAATTCACATTGATTACAAGATTCCTTAAATTATTACTATTAAAAAATAATGGAACATTATCTTTAATTACTTTAGAGTAATGAATCTTTTATCGACTTATTCAACCATTTCCATATAGTTTATATTATATCCAAGTATGACCAACTGAGCTATATTAAATAGAATAGTTACATGAAATACCTTGGTACTCTCAAATCTAAGGATAAATTGTACAACTATTACAATGAAAAAATTCACAAACACATAAGTATTATTCAATTTGGGATCCTCATAATCAAGCTAGTTCAGTAAACTTATTCTCTAATAAGTACCCATATGTTTGTTTAAGTATACATATATACTTTAATTTATGAGATCCATTCCTTTCTTTATAAGAAAGAAATATAGCATTTGCTAGTTTTATCATTTTATCAATATCCCTCGATATAACAATAACTAGAAACAATTTAGGAATAACATATAAATTGAAATTGAATCTCATAATTATAATCACACTATAGTTTCAATTGCATACTAATTATTCTAAGGATCTTACCTTTAGTATTACAATACCATAATTAACAAAGTATGTAAAGATAAAGAGTGCCTTTATTTTAAAAAAATGATAATGTCATACATTAAATTATAATAAATCAAATAAATTAATAATCTCCCACTTCCACTTAAGTCAATCACCTATGTATTTAATATCATAACCATCCATATGTTGATCATGTCTCTTTTGAGACAATGACTTAGTAAAAGAATTGTAAGATTCTTTTCAGTGGGAAATTGATCTAATGATATATCTTTTTGCTCCACTATTTTCTTGATTAAGTGAAACGTCCTAAGTACATATTTAGACCGCTAATGAAATCTTGGTTCCTTTATCTAAGCAATGGTGCCAATATTGTCATAGTACAATACTATTGGCTCAATAATGTTAAGAATCATTATAAGTCTAAAGATTAACTTTTTGATCGAAATTACTTCCTTTGTTGTTTCTGACACTAAAATGTACTTTTCTTGGTCATATAATTGGCAACGGTTACTTATTTGGAACTTTTCTAACTTATTGTACGACCATTTAGAATGTATACATACCACAACCGCGTTATGCTACCATTAGGATCATAATTGAAACTAGCATCTGAATGCCCATGAACTCTTAGTTCAGCCCTTCCATAAATTAATAAAAACATCCTTAGTTCTTCTAAAGTACTTTAAGATCTTTTTTACGGTCGTCTAGTAATCATTACCAGGATTGACTTAATATTTGCTTGTTATGCTCGAAGCATAATAGACATCTATCTAGCATATAACATCGCATGTATAATTGATCTAATGGTTGAATCATATAGAAAACAATCCATTTTATCTCTCTTTTCTTGTGTCTTTAAACATACACTTATAAGAGAGAAATCTTACATGATATAGGTAAGAATCCCTTTTTAAATTCTCCATGCTAAACCTCTCAAGTACTTTGTCTATGTACGTAACATACATGTGATTATGGAGCCTACCTAAAGATCCAAAAAAGAATTTATAAGTGTCATATTAATGAAGATGTGGCACTGAGCATATGAAAACTTAATCTTGTTTATTTTTTCATCCATTTAGGATGTAATTTGAATATTTTGAAAAAGTTATGGTTCAAATTGAACACTTAGAAACATTAGAGTTTATCTTATGCTTTGGTGGAAACATTTGGGTTTAAAATGAATGTTTGTTTATTTTTTAAATAAATACAAAAACCTAATCAATAATAGACATATACATATATAAGGCAAGAAATTCAGGGCAACACAAATACACACAACTTTAACTTCAACAAGTTTAACCCTTAATACGTTATCAATTCAATGATAGTAAAGCAACTTTAATTAAGTTGAATAATTAAAGGAAGTTTTGATACTATTGTTGAAAAACTAACTGTGATTGAATCACATATGTAGCAAAAAAATAAATTTTCAATTTTTTGAACATATATCTTTAATTCAATAACTTAAAAAACATGAATCATAGATAAAAGTGTTGAAACATACCTGATTCAGATTTTTGCAAAAATGTTCTTCTCGAAATGTCAACTATAAGCTATTCATATGTATATTTTCTAATGAGATCAATATAACAAAGAAAAGGAACTAAAACAATTTGAGAAGAAAATGAAGGAGTGTTAGCTCCCTTATGTCTTTTTTTCTTATTTATAAAAATAAATACTAAGATTTCTTTCTTATTAAGTTAATCTTCTTAATTATAATCAAATCCAACTATAATTATAATTGCAATTTAATTTTAACAAAATCAAAATTTTCACAATTGATTCCTAAAGTTTCTTAAATTTTACATTCAAGTCTAACTAAATTTAAATTTAAACTTTCCTTTTTAATTGTTCTTTATATGTACCTCATTAGGTTCCTAATATGTTGAACATGATTATAAATTATAATTATAATTCATAATTTAATTAGACAAACTAAATCTTCTTTTACTTTATCTTAAATTCTTCATTTAAACAATTTATAATTATAGATCAAGAATGACTTCTAGCAACATGTTATAGCCACCCAAATAGTAGAAATGTCAAAATGGTTTAACTCAACTTGTCTACACATGGTTATGATATATAATTTAATCCTTCCACTATTCAATGTTTTAATTAGATATAGAGTATAAAATTAGTGTCTACTCTTTTTAAATCCAATCATGTTCATTCCTGTTAATTAATAATTAATATTTGGAAAAACTTTTTCATATCTTAATTCACTTTGACTAGATAATTCTTTAAATCATTATCAATATAGAATAATGGAACATTCTCCCTAATATATTTTCAAGTGATGAATCATTTATTGACTTACTTAACTATCTCCATATAGTTTGTATTATATCCAAATACTGCTGACTAAGCTATCTTAAATAGAATAGATCATAATTAGCATCAAAACATAGTAATTCTCATATGAGATACTTTGGTAATCTTAAGTCTAAAGATCAATGATATATCTATCGTAATGAGGAAATTTACAAACACATAAGTAATATTCCATTTGAAATTCTCATAGTTGGGCTAGTTTAGTTAATTTATTCTATAATAAACTACCACACATTTGTTTAAGTATCTTTATATTTTAATTTATGATATTAATTACTTTTTTTATAAGAAAGAAATAATTTAATATTATATCAATATCTCATCTTGATAAAACTACAATTAGGAATAATTTAAGAATAATACATAAATGTAAATTAAATCTTATAATTATAATCTCATCATAATTTCAATGAATATTAATTATTCCAAATATTTTATCTTTAGCATTAAAAGATAAAGTATAGTTAACAAAAGATATAAAGATAAAGTGTGCCTTATAATAATAATATCATACAAAATTAAAATAAATTGATTGACTGCAAAGGTATAAAGTAACACTTATGTGAAAGCTTTTTATGATTACCGACTTTCTTGGTTCATTTTTGTATTTCCTCTTATTCTTTTTTAATCTATAAGGAATTATTTTTCTTTAGCTAAACAAATTTCTTCATAATTATTTGTATCCTGAATTTTTCCCTAATTGGCTATAACATGCTCTTATATATCTTAAAAAAACCTTTCTTTCTTGTTATAACCATTCACATATATATGACTCTAGTCATTGCTTAAAATGGAAAATGTAACTGATAGCATAGGTACATAGGTACTTATAGAATTTTCATATCCTACAACTGCAAATGTTATCCCTTCCTAAGTTAACTATATATGTATCATCCCTATTTATGACTTTATATACCTTGATACCATTCCAAATGATTCTTAATTTCATTGCATTTGGTTTATTCTTATTGAGCTTCTTCCTCACTTTTGATACAATTTTGTCTTTCCATTTTTTGTTTGCTTGTTCAATTTTAAATGCCTATTCATTATCATATTTCTAATTGTCTCTAACATACTATTAATTCGACTTTCTGTAGCTGAGAGAATCTATAGGTTTAATGTCTTATTTATATTATTGTCAACAACTGGACATCTGATCTCAATGCTTTAAAATGTCATGCTCTAAATTTCCTTAAAGCATTTCAACAAATTCTTTATACCTAGTGCTAATTAATCTAATCTAATAAGCCTTTTTATTCAATTATCATGGGAATGTTGCTCATGAACATTCTAGAAAACTTGCCTAGGATCTTTCCATTTTCACTTTGACACCTACTTATGATATATGTGCCTTTTGGACACATTATGTGTAGTAAAAGGTAAGATACTAGACTATCATAAATTGCTGAAAAGATAAAGAAAAACAAATAAAAAATTAATAGCATAGATAATAATGAAAAAGCAATTAAAATACCTTTTACATATCTAAGATCATTGTGATCTCATAACCATCTCCTAATTACAAGCCTATTGCCAATTGCTAAATAAACTAAGTCCAATTTTTAGTATTCTCCACCTCTACGATTGCCCATGCAATAAGATATATGCTATGATTACCATCAATTCCTATTACAATAAGAAGTTGCCCTAAGTATTTATTCTTTAAAAAGCAACCTTCCATACCAATAATGTATTTTAACTTCTTCTATCTATATTTTAGTGCAAAAAAATGCATGCATTCTATCAAACATTAGTTTATTTTCATTTTGATTCCTTTTGAGTTGTAGCTTAATTGTAGAGAATATATTTCGATCCTTTAACTTAGTGATATAACTATTCAACTATGTACTTTTTGTTGTTGTTGCTCTGCCTTTGATTTCAAAATTTTCCTCTTAGTATATTAATACATGCTTTGGTTAAAAGATAAATTAAATTTTTTGTTATATTCTTTAACCATCTTACTAACTTTTATGCTCAATTTGTCAAGGTTTTTTCTTTAAAAAAACCTCTTGCAGCTGTATAGTCAACCATTGCATCTTTAAAATACTTAGCATTGTCAAAACCATCCTTAATATCCATTATAATGCTACCATACTAGGAACATGCCTTTTTTTTTCTAGCCTTCTCAAAGTAACATCTAAATCTTCATTGCTAGTATAATCATCACTAGCTAGGAAATTTCCAATATTTAATGAGTCTATATACATATCCACTTGATATGAATCAACACATATATCAAAATCTAAATCTTCTATGGCAATAGGAAAAGCATTGTGTTGCTTATTATCTGCATCTACATCTTCCTCATCACTAGTTTCTGTTCCATCTGCATATGCATCTAGCCCGGCCTATCATTTTCAACATCAAAAATATCTTTTTTTTTCTGTATAATACTCCACATCAGCCCTATCTTTTTCCATATCCTTAGCCCTTATATCCATGTTCTCAGTAATGTCACTTAAGATGCCTACATATATGTTCATGCCATTTCAACATTGGTAATACAACCATCAAATGATCCATATAATCTAAATCCATATCTATTATCCCATATACCTCTAACAAGTTAATTAAATCTAAAGAAATTTGGTTAGACTCCAATTTCCTCAAACAATCAACTAAGCTTATAGTTGGAAGAAAACACTATGCATTTAATATGTTCTTATAGCTCAAATGATAAGATACAATTTAGTTATATTAATTGGACTTATCTCTTTAATTTTGAGTTGATTTTTTGTACTTAATTGATAAAATTAATAAGTGAAGATTAGATCAAATTGAAATACTAATTGTTAAAGTCACAAATTTTGGGAAACGATGACAAATTGTTGCAGCGAATAAGGTGAGATAACATCTAAAGTTAGATTCCCTCCAAGAAGTTCAGCTTAATTAGGAGACTTATCCTAACCCTATTGTGTAAGGATTTAGATTTGTTTAAAAGATAATCTTTGGAATATTAAAAGGAGTTAGCTTTTGGGTAGGAAAAGAAGAGGAGAATGTTAAATAGAATTTCTCCACTAGTGCCTTTTATCTTTCTTTTGTTTTCTCTTCTTCTTTCTTTTATTTTTATGGTGGAACTAAAGCCATAAGTGGCTAAATCTAAATTTTCTGATCCAAGGGAAATCAAAACTCCAGTTGCAACCTTGTGAAGTTTTGTTTTGAATCTAGATTTTTATTCCAATTCAAATATTTATTATTTTTGTGTTCTTTTATTTCATGAGTAATTAATGTTGATTGATCTAACAAATTAATTTAATATTTTATTTTTATCCATGAATTAGTGATTTGTAATTATCATAAATGCTTGGTACAAGTAGCAAGTATATTATTTATAAATTTGTATATTTAAATTATGATAAATATGAAAATTAAATTGAGTAATTGTGCTATCTTAATTATTTAATTTAGGGTTTAAAATTTTTTATTAAGCTTATTGCTATCACTTAATTGATATGAAATGTTATCATATCCAATCAATTAATGGTAAGTTTTGGTTTGAATGTTAGGTTTGATTTAACTAATTTAAGAATAATTGAGACTTATTATAGCTATCCTAATCGGTCTTGGAGTAACCATTGTAGTAAAAAATTATTCTTTTTAGACCAATTATCAAGGCTACAATTGGATGAGATCCTTTCTTTGAATCAAAGTTAATTACCATTGAATTTCTCACCTTAATACTTAGTTGATTTATTTTGATTCCTTGTTAAATTTAGTTTATTAGTTAATTAATAATAAGCCCCCTTCTTATTTATTTTATCAATTGAAATTAATAAACTAATTTTTAGTTTTATTAGGATTTGACTTGATTCTACAACTACTACATGAGTTTAGTAAATCAGAATTAATTATGAGAATTTCGATAACCCTTTCACCAATTAACCCCTCATTTCATAACCTTCTCTAAAACTAACGTAGCTCAAGCTCACATTGTCAAATATCTTTAAGTTAAAACTATTATATTGAAGAATGCCTCATTTTATAAAATGCACACTACTAAATAATAGTATACTAACTTTACCATTTATTATCATCTTGCAAAGCATATAACAAAAAATATAAGTAGTTGTTATATAACATCACATTTATTAAATCATATATTAATGTTATACATTATAAATAAATCATATAATGTCACATTCTATATGTTCATCACCTTCAACACTGTTATGAATGAGTATGAGTAAAGGATATATGGATAAGATAAATTAAGAAAGTTTATTTCTAATCGTCTGTAAGGCCAGCAAATGGAGTCCTGAACTAACTGTTGCTTGTGAAGTATGGAAGGAGATTAAATTTGAATTTGAAGCAATGGATACTTTGTAATCCATTAATTGACGTTTATACTCTTAATTGAATTGCAGTTAAACTCAGCCCAATCCTTTTACTTCATCAAGACCATAATTTGAGCAATTCCATCGCCTACTTAAAGTACGATACCGGTATTTACAATCTTTACTTCCCTATTATATTACTTAATACGTTCATGGATTCACAAAGCTTGAAGAGTAATTGATCAAATTAGTGGAAAATAAAAATTGATGCAATTGATACATAAGTAAAGGAATAAGTATTGATTCTTCCCAATATTCTTATAAGAATAAAGAAATAAGAAAGAAAATTTTGAATGAGAAATGCTAGAACTTTTTGTAATTTGTAGATTTTTCAATTTATAATTAAAGTACGTTATGTGGAAATTATTGATAATACACAGCATATAGCTAGCTTAACGGAACCACTAAATTTGACTATTCAAAACAAAAAAAAACTCCTCTGACACGTTGTATAATCGTGTGAATTTTGATAATAACCAAAAAAATAAAAACCTATGTAATGAGTTTATAACTAGCGCCCGCGCTCCTGAATCCATTGCTTTCTTTCTTTAATGACTTTATGAAATTACGTCGCTACTTTCACATATTAGGGGTAACGTATGAAACAAATCACTAATCAAAGATTGGAATATTCTAAGAACTCCAAATAATCAAATTATCACTATATTTATTCCCCGCACATTGTTCAATCAAAGAGAGATTCAATAGCTAAAAGTAAAAGAAAGATCGATTCTTTAGGTTCCGTTTATATTTTTATCACCATCAACACTATTACCATTCTTCTTAATATTATAGGAATTCTAGTTTGAAGTAATAATTAAGGAGGAAAAATGACACAGGACTGGAAAGATCTTTTACATGAATATAAGAAGTTCCCTTAGGCAACAAATATAGTGTACCACCTAAAAACATACACAAACATCATGATGTAGAACAGTTAGCTTGTGATTATCTTTTTCTATATTAGGAAATTCGTGATTATCATATATTCTATTTTGATAGATTTGGTTTATTAGATATTATCTTTAATTATTTGATTTCCATTAATTCTATCTCTATATAAGATGTCCGTTTTGTAATCGAAAACATAGTTTTTCCATTGAATAAAATTTCGAATTCTTGGAGTTGCTCCAAATTTACACCTTTCACTGCGTCATTTGGTATCAGAGCCGGTTTCTCCTGTGACGATGGTGAATACATGAATGTTAATCTCCCCGCTGCTGAGGGCCATGAGAACGAGCCTATTATGCTGGCTGAGTTCAATTAGTTCGTGGCTCAAACCGATCGGAGGTTTCAAGAGATCCTTGATTCCATCCATCGTTTGTCCACAAATTTTGTGCCTGGTGTTCTTCCAGCCAAAAAAAATTAACATAACGTCGACAAGGCAGGGCTCCTATTCAATCATAGGTTTAGATGAAATAGAAGTTGAAGAAGAGGTTCCTCCCAACGGATTATGAGCAATTGTTATTTCAACAATTCCAGAATTGCTGACAATCGAATAGATTGGTCCAAGCTTATACGGAAGAGTTCCTTCGACTCTTCACTCGCAATAACTTGGATGAGTCCGAGGCACAACAAACTGCTAGGTACATTAATGGTTTGTGACTTAATATCCAGGATTAGGTTTCTTTGCATTGACTATTTTATGTTGAAGACGCCCAGGATATGGCGCGAAAAGTTGAGATGCAATTGGAGAGGCATAGCCCTAGCACTCATGGTAGCATTTATTTGGATCGTGAGTCATTCGAGAAAGGAAGACAGTACGATGTTACTTCTAGTTGACAAAACCCTGATTCGAACCTAGTTCCAAGGGGTACTACAGGGATGCCTAAGGAAGCAGTTGCAGCAAGCCGTCGCACTCCCAATTAGAATAATCAGAATACCCAAAACCTATATGCCAAACCCCAACCGATGAAGTGCTATAAGTGTAACGAGTTAGGCCATCGTTCCAGCGATTGTCCTCGTCTTAGAATGGGCAATATCGTTGAACATGACGAAGATGTGCAGGCCGATGATTGGGAAGAGGAAGAAGAAGTGGGTGAGCATGTTAATTGCGTTATGCTTCATCTATTACTTTCTCTGCAGATGGAAGACACCCATCGAAATTAGCTTTTTCACGCTCACTGTACCGTCAATGGCAAAATATGCGGTATCATATTGATAGCGAAAGTTGCGAGAACATAGTGTCAAAGGCCTTGGTGGATCACTTGCACCTATCGACGGATCCGCATCCTGCACCCTACACAATCGAGTGGATACGCAAGAGAGCCGAACTTAAGGTAAACCAATTATGTCGTTTACCTATTTCAATCGGAAAACCATATCAAGATATTATTGTCTGTGATGTTGTGGAGATGGATGCGTGTCATGTTTTATTAGGTCGACCATGGCAATATGATGTTGATGCTACACACCGAGCTAGGGAGAATAAATATTCATTTTTGTGGAAAAGGACTAAAATTACCTTGAGACCAAAGACTAATTTCCCTTCAATTGTGAAGAAACAGAAAGCAGGAGTTATGATGAACATCCGAAAGTGTGAAGGGATGTATATGATTGTGGACAAAAGCAACCAGCAAGTTGTGGTTTGTGTTCCCGACATTCTTCATCCCTTATTAAAGGTATTCAGAGATGTTATGCCTGAGGATTTACCTGACAGCTTACCTCCTTTGAAGGATATTCAACATGAGATTGATTTTCTTCCAGGTGTTAGTCTTCCTAATTTACCACATTATCGGATGAATCCGAAAGAGAATCAAATCCTACAGGAGCAGGTGGAAGAGCTCCTTCGAAAGGGCTTCTTACATTAAAGCAAAAGTCCATGTGCAGTTCCTGCACTTCTCACATCAAAGAAAGACGGCAATATGCGTATGTGTGTAGATAGTCGTGCCATTAACCGGATTACTATCAAGTATAGGTTTCCGATTCCTTAACTTGATTTTATGCTAGACAGACTTGTTGGATCACAGATTTTTACAAAGATCGACCTTCGAAGCAAATACCACCAAGTTCGAATCTGCCCTGGCGATGAATGGAAAACGACCTTCAAGACAAGTGCGGGTTTGTACGAATGGCTTGTCATGTCGTTTGGACTCACTAACGCACCTAGTACTTTCATGCGTTTGATGACTCAGGTTCTCAAACCTTTTATTGACTAGTTTGTGGTAGTTTTCTTTGATGATATACTCATATATAGTCCAGATGGGCGTTAACACATGGGGCACTTGAGGGATGTCCTACTAACCTTACAACAAAATAAATTGTTCATTAATCTGAAAAAGTGCAGCTTCATGACAGAACGCCTCTTGTTTTTGGGTTTTATTGTTGGCACAGATGGACTTCACGTTGAGGAAGATAAGGTGGTCGCGATTCGCAATTGGCCAATTCCAAAGAATGTTGGTGTGGCTCGGCGATTCCATAGCCTTGCAACATTCTATAGGCGTTTCATTCGAGATTTCAGTACTATTATGGCCCCAGTCACGAACTGTTTAAAGAAGGGAAATTTTCAATGGGGAGATGAAGCTTCGGCCAGTTTTTCTCTTATTAAAGAAAAGCTCTCCATAGCACCGATATTGATGCTCCCTGATTTTGAGAAAGTGTTCGAGCTGGACTGTGATGCTTCCGGCGTCGGGATTGGCGTTGTCCTCTCCCAGGAAGGTAAGCCTATAGCCTTCTTTAGTGAAAAACTTAATGAAGTTCGCCAGCAATGGTCGACGTATGAGCAGGAATATTATGCTGTTATGCAAGCTATAAAGCATTGACAGTCCTATCTTTATCAACAAAAATTTGTTCTTAACACCGATCATCAAGCTCTTAAATATATCAAGAGTCAGAAGCACTTAAATCGAATGCATGCACGGTGGATTTCTTTATGGAACAATTTAATTTTGTGCTTCGTCATAAAGCAGGCCATTTAAATAAGGTGGCAAATGGACTGAGTCGACGTGTGGCAACACTTGTGACCATGCGCACTGATGTTGTCGGTTTTGATCACCTCTGTTCTCTTTATCCTGAGGATGATGATTTTGGTGAGATATGGAAGCAATGTTCTGAAGTTGGTTATCATGGCAATATGAAAATTCAAGAAAATTTCTTGTTCTTTGGCAATAGATTATGCATTCCACGTGGTTCCTTGCGTGAACAACTCATTCGAGAGTTTCATGGTGGTACTCTCGGCGAACATTTGGGGCAAGATAAAACTATAGCCTTGGTGGAGGAGCGGTATTATCAGCATCAACTGAAGCGAGACGTGGGGCGATTTGTCAGTAAATGCTACGTTTGCCAGACCGCTAAGGGCCACTCTCAGAACACGGGTCTTTATACCCCCTTGCCTATTCCTTTGGGTCTTTGGGTAGACATATCGATGGACTTCGTATTGGGACTTCCTCGCACCCCACGAGGTTTAGATTTTGTTTTTGTGGTGGTTGCTCAGTTTTTGAAGATGGCGCACTTCACCCCTTGTAAGAAAACATCAGACACTTCACATATGGCAAGTTTATTCTTTCGTGAAGTAGTCCGTCTTGATGGTGTGCCGAAGGCAATCACTTCTGATTGTGACATCAAATTTCTGAGCCATTTTGGTGTACTTTATGGCATTTGTTTGGGACTGACTTACAGTATAGTAGTTTTTTCCATCCCCAAACGGATGGTCAGACGGAAGTGGTGAATCGTACTATGGTGGATATCATTTGCTGCCTTTACAGTGACATGCCTAAGCAGTGGGACCAGTATCTTACTCCTGCTGAGTTTGCCTTTAACAACTCGGTTAACCACTCTACCGGTACATCGCCCTTCTAGGTCGTTTATGGGTGTACACCATAACATACGCTGGATTTGGTTCCTTTACCCAAGATTCTTGGCTATAGTATCGCCGCGGAGAATTTGGAGACAAGAATTAATGAAGTCCAAGCTGTTGTTGCTAGTCAATTGGCTGCTTCTAATTCAAAGTATAAGGAGGATGATGACAAACGGCGACGTTCGAAAATTTTTTAGGTTAGAGATGAAGTCATGGTTTTCCTGCGAAAGGAGCAATTTTCTGTCGGTACCAGTAATAAGCTGAAGCACAAGAAGATTGGTCCTTGTGCATTCTGAAGAGGATCAATGACAATGCCTATATAGTTGACCTTCTTGGTGAACTCAACATTTGCCCTACATTTAATGTGGCAGACTTATTTGAGCATCATGCTTCCAACACACCCCTCTATCCTGATCATAACTAGAGGGCGAGTTTTTTCGAAGAGGGAGGGACTGATATAGAACAGTTAGCTTGTGATTATCTTGAAAAATATGATCACCGTAATCATTGAAAATCTCAACAGTTGTTCTGATTTTGGAGACAACAACTATTCTAGTAGTTTTCTATATTAGGAAATTCGTGATTATCATATATTCTATTTGGACAGATTTGGTTTATTAGATGCTGTCTTTAATTATTCAATTTCCATTAGTTCTATCTCTATATAAGATGTCCGTTTTGTAATTGAAAACATAGTTTTTCCATTGAATAAAATTTTGAATTCTTGGAGTTGCTCCAAATTTACACCTTTCATTGAGTCACATCGATATATAATTTCTACAATTACATGCATGGTGAGCAAAAGGGGGTTGTTTTTCTTGTATTAGCACAAGATATGGTATCTCTACCTAAGTTGTGCAGGGTTCAAATCACAAACAACTCAGAAGAATATATATATATATAAGATTTCATTTATCTTACGTCTCAACTACAAATTGATAAGATTATAGTGACACATACTCAAATAATTTGTTAATTACAGTATTTTGCAGTTATTAGGAATTCAATATTTTGCAGTTGTAAACAATAAAAGGTCACGCTAAAAACTCATCGTGCAACTTCTAGAAATTCATATTCATAGTGCACCTTTATTTTAGAAAATAAGAAGATTTTTTATCTTTAATAAATGATAATAATAATATACTAAAATCATTGTCACTTCCATCTATAATAATCACTTCTATCTTAGTGATATCTGTAAGTAGAATACAGAATAATTTTGAATAGATTAATATTATAACAACTAATAATTTTAGCTATCAGATTAAATTTGTAAAAGGAGACCCTCGAAAGTTATAGGGGCTTTTGATCTTTTTTTAATAATTAATTGCAAATAAAAATACATTAAACCCTAGTTGTCGATCTCAGCGTATCATCCGCTAACAAAACGACTTCTCACCATTACGTGGACAAGTATTCTTGGCAGTCGTCAAGATTTTCATTAGCATTATAGAAATGCAATACAGAGTTCCACTAACTTGTATGCTATTCCTTAACCGGGGCAAGAAAACAAAAATCTCGAAGGTTTCTTTAACTTGGTATACTGTCACGTTACAATGGGAACATCTTAGGACCCCAAAAGAATATCACAATCGATGCCTAAATACCATACTCGATACCTTAACCTTAGCCAAGAACTTCCTTGATCTTTTTCTTCTGATCCTCAGTTAGTGACTTGGGGAAAAGAACCTCATACGTAACATATAAATCTCCTTTCTTTGTGCTAAAATGCAACGGCATTCCTTCCCCTTTGAACTTTCTTACTTCCTTGGGCTTAATAATTCCCTGAACAACGTTTGCAATGATCGTTGTCATTTCGTATGGGGCCCTCAAAGAATATCAAAGTCAAATGCAGAGACGGCGTGGAGATTTACCTTTGTGCCAATCTCCACCAAATGCCCATCAAGGTGCTTGATGGTCTTTTCAAAGCCAACAAGAGCTTGAACCTGACAACCAAGAAGTTCAGAAATTTCCGTCTCATAACATCAATCAAGAAGAATTGCTCATTATCTACTAAAAGAGTTGAGGATATTTAATACCATACCAGTGTTATAGTAATGGTCGTATGCAAGTCATTGCCTTCCCTTCTAAATCGGTCATGTGGTGCTGTGTGAATGCGGAACTGCAAGGTTCACAAGTTAACGTTTGTACACAACACAATAGCTGGCAACAGTATTAACAGTAACCAAAATGAACAGGAATAATACAAGTCATATTCAAAGACTAACCTTCAAGTCTCCAGCTTCTCCGTCAACTTTAGGCTCACCATCTTCGTAGAAAACTACTTCCTATTAAATGCATCAACACATCAATCCCAAAATCCAAACGATATCCATATATAAACAACCATAAAGATTCTGTATCTGGATATAGATCCTTATGAAACACGTGAGATTAGCACTCTGGAAAAATGTGTACTGTTATATGTGCTATGAAACATTTCCATGACCTAAAGTGCGTTGCTAACAGATGTCAAGAGACTTCCATAGAACATAGCCAGCAGTTGGCCTATGGGAACAAAAAAGGGAATCAAAATGCAAAAGAAACTATTGAACATATGATTCAAATGGTAAAGAGAGGCACATGTAAAGTTGTGTTTCTTAAGCATTAAGATTACTCTTAGGAAGCCTGGTTGTTTCTTAAGTAGTAATATTACTCTTAAGAAGCTTACTTGTCCATCTTGCATTCCTTTCTCAATGTCAACTGTGACAAAATATCCTTCCCTTTCAAATTTGACATTTTGGCATTGCTCACAGACCTGAAAAAGAATGAAGTGTGAGCCTGTCGACTATTACAGCAAAAGAAAATATTAATTCTTCAAGGAGCTAATAAAAGTATCATTGTTAATCAATTAGAAATCAATGTCCTCTCTTGCTTAACCAATTAATGCATAAGAAAAAGTTCATCAGGTCTTTTGTCAGACTACTATCTGAGTCATAATGCACCTGCTCTGTCATCTGTTGGAACATTCCAGGACCAATTTGTTTATGGTAGACTTCATTTCTGCAATTGCAGCGTCTTTTGCCAGGTGCTGGCTTTACAACATTTTTCTCTCTCCAAACCTAATGAATATGCAAAAAGAAAACAATTTTTATTGCGATAATCAACTAGGAATCATATTATAATCAATTAATGTTATGCATACCTTTGAAAGATATGTGCTAAAAGAAATAAAAGAAAACAAACAAACACTGGCGCAAATAAGATGCCCCCAACTACATGTATTGTTTCAATATCAGGCCCATAGGCTCGAAGATGAATCTTTATGGCAGCAATAGCATACAGTCAAATACAGTCTCCAACATAACATTTATTAATCACCAATACAATGATTCCTCACCTTCAATGAACCACCCATGTACAAGTCCTCCAGTGTTGCTTCCAATTCAACGATTACATCGTCACCCTTTACAATTGTCTCTTCCTCTTCTGTGGGACCTCCACCAAAGAACCTAGAAAGACCATTTCCAATAAGAAATTACTCTACAACTGAAATTTCATAGTTATTCCTATTAACAAATGTACACTACTCTAACAAAAGCTACTTTATAGTTTGCAATTGCAATGATTCTCCCACGCACAAACATAATTGTCAAATAAGTTAGGTCTGATGAAGTCCACAAATAAGTGATAGCCCAAATCACAAATAACCTCAAATGATCATCTTTGCACTCTTGCACGATTGAGATAATTCATCAAAGATCAGCTATAAGAGAATAATCCAAGTATAGATCTTCATGTCATCCTAATGATGTCTTACTTTATCATATAAAAAATGAAAAAATGAAGATCGTTTGATCCAGGAAAAAATAAAATGTCTAGTCTTTTGATGATCCGGACTGGAGATAAATAAAACGAGTTCTTACCAATCGAACCTATTCATTTAACAATGCACCGATTGCTTACTATCTTGCACCAAATTTAAGGATGAGACTTAAGAGTAAGGAAGCACAACAAAAACTAAAAAGGAAGAAAGAAACTTACTGACTGAAAATATCTTGAATGTTCATTCCCATTCCTCCACCTCTTCCTCCAGCAGCCATATGCTGTTTAATTCCTTCTTCTCCATACCTATCGTATATACCCCTCTTCTCGCTGTCCGACAACACCTCATAAGCTAATCACATATTTGGTTCAATTCAGTTCAATCAATCCATTACCATGACAATAATTCAAATGTAAACTAGCTATAACACATAAGAAAATTGACAATCATTACCATTACTAATCTCAGCGAATCTCTTGCTAGCCTCTTCATTACCCTGGTTTTTGTCAGGATGGTACTTCAACGCAAGCTTTCTATACGCTCTTTTGATCTGCTCGTCGGATGCACCTTTTGTCACTTGCAGGATATCGTAATAGCTCTTCCTAACACCCACATTTCAACCAATTAAAAAAAAAACCTCCATAGCCAAACAACAGTTTCGACGAGAGCAGAAAAGAGACCGAATAAGAAAGATGGATGCAAGCATACATACCCTGCAATGGCGGCAAAAGCGTAATAAGAGAGAACGCATATAAGGAACAAGAGCTTCATTCTTCGATCCGCCATCGAAAGAAATCGCTCTAAAACTCAGGGGAGATATCGGAACTTTCCAGATGCTAAGATTTCACACCGTGAGCCTGTAAAACGGCGTCGAATTCAGATCTCCCAAACTCCTCTGTCCCCGAGCTGATCGAAACTGCTAGTTCCGTTATTTTTGCGTTTTTTTTTTAAAATTAGAAGTCCTTTGCAAGCGATGACTTGACTTGGGTCGCTCACTTGCAACGTGTCCTTTGGTGTTACTAGCCAATGAGATCGAGCTTGAACTTGGCTTAACCAATGACAGTGATCCACGTCAGAAGCTAGTTAATATTGCTTGCAATGGTAATGACAACGAAACTTGGGGCTTAACGACCTGTCGCTGCATAGCTTTCTGATCCTAATTGGGCTTTCTCGATGCCGAGGATGCCTAGTTTCTCAGCTTATACAGTACGTTAGCTCGCGTTGGGGCTTAGCCCTAGATGGGTACTCGACACCCATAACTCAAAAATCCATATAAGTTGCTCATGAACAATTTGTTAAGCCTCCTTTATTCTTTATAAGCACATTTGGTAGATCTGGGAGCTCTGAAATCAGCTTTGTATTGTAACATGTCTCGGGTGAAATGAGTATTCGTTTATAATGCATAGCATAATGGATGCGTACCGGTTGAAAAGTCCAAAGTTACTGGCATTTAATGTCAGTTTTCTTTTCTCAATTGGATCAACTCGCTAGCTTGTTTAGTATCGTTATCCAGCTAGTGTATTCATATTGTATAGCCATTTACTGCTACATATAATAGAAAATTCCTATTTGGATGCTTTCTAAGAAGACTACTTTCTTTATTTCAGTGAGTTGTTTGGTCTTCTACTGCACCTACCTTGATCCTTAACCGGAACAGAACATAAAAACATAAGTTAACTGCTTTCCATTATTTGTTTAATCCATCTAACCTCATTGTATCAAACCGATAAAAGAAAATTGAATGGGAATGATTCGGCTTGTAAGGAATTTGATTAAAGTGCTTTCAAGGTGGATGGTGTCTGATTTTTATTAGTATATTTTGACTTATAACAATATTAGTAGTTCTGAATTATTATGTTAAAAGAAAGGGTTGTTCAATGATTCTGGGAATTATGATGTCCATTTCTAACTATTTGTAATAATTCTTCCATTTATTGTGTAATCATACGAATGTTTACTTGAATATATATAAAGTTGTTGTCAAGTAAGATTAGGCAGGACACGCCTACTCATGGACAGAGACATGTGGGGCCCAGTGGTGCACTGGCCCCCAAGTTTTTACATAATTAAATAATTTTTTTATTTTTAATATATATATAATATAATATAATATATCAAAACTTTATAATATAATCGAAGAGCAATGTTGTCGCCATCTATAAGAGTTACAACTATTATATATGGAATTATTATCTTTGTAATTCTTTGTAATTATATCTTTGTAATTCAAAACCCTAGAAGAG
>JAOSBM010000009.1:17271731-17284505 GCA_027568955.1 Erythroxylum tenue | reverse complement strand
TTGTTTGGTTTTGATTGTTCTGTTTCTGTCTTGGGTGGCATCCATGTATCCTCCCAGGGGGTATTTGGGTGTTACATGTTTAGTCTTACATACATAGATGTAGGAGTTTTAAATGTCTGATCTGTGAAGAAAAGCAAACAGAAACTAGTCAGTGGTTCCTGCAATTATTCCACTTTGACTCCAAGAAGAAGACGATCAATTTGACTGAGTTGCTCATATTTTTTATTTTACTTTGTCATTCCTGTGATCGAATGTAAAACCTGTTGAGTCTTACATACATAGATGTAGGAGTTTAAAGCAAACAGTCAGTGGTTCCTGCAAATTCTGATTTCTCAACAATCGTCACCACCAGATTTCACTAACTTTTTATGTCCCCGTCTTCAATTTTTAAACAAGGAAAAGTAAAGCATATAAGTTTTGTTTCGTGTATATATGTGGTGAAAAAACGTAATAAGAAGAATGCATGATGATCCTTTCAAGGTGGCTATTTACCTGATAAGTAAAGGGATAGCTTGTCTCTCGGTAAAGTTCATGTTTCATAAATCTTTTTGCTTATAAAAACGTTATGAAGTAAAAAGCAACAGACAAAGATAATTCTAGGCAATTTGTTATTGTCAGGAAGCCATGTTGAGTCTAGATCTTCTGTCCAATATTACTCTGTCTTATTCTGTCTCATAGAATCTCAGCCATTTATTTTGCGGGACCCATGCAGGATCCAAATAAATAAATAGTTGAGATTTATTGGACACAATAAAACACTATAATATTAGACAGAGGATCTGATATCAGCCATGTTACTTTGATAGGCATGTTGATTTTGTGTCAGGACCGAAAATAATTAATGGTTTGAAGCCTGATCAGTGGGTCGGGTCAGGTTTGGATCAGTACATGAAGATAATTTATCTACGGGCATACACTAACAAGCTACATACATCCAGAAGAGGTAAAAAGAAATCAGAATTGATTGAAAAAACAGCTTGAATATGTACAAATAGAGGGCACGGTAGATTTCGTATGCACCAAAGAATGGGGAAGTAGTGCAGCAGAAGCACCAATGGCACTCAAATTCAGAATGAAAGCTCTTCAATGCTACATTTGCCACTAGACATTCTTGGCTTTAGCTTCGAAGCATCCACCATTTCTTCCTAGTATCCATCAGAGGTAGGCCTGGAAAACAAATGAGACGAGAACAATAAGCAACTACAAACTGGAAAGTATGCATGCTCTCTGTCGAAAAACAAATCTAAAGTTTGGAACTGAATTCAATCATAGCAACATATGCAAAGCTCATAAGATTCGAGAGCACAGAGATTTCATGCTTGTGATATGTCATAAGGCAAGTATGTCATTCATTTCAAAACCAATCTCATAAATATTCAGTCTCAAATTGTTTTACCTCCTTCAGGATATATTGAATTACAGTGTAACTCTGCCCAAAGCTCAAGAAAATAACTGCATGTAAAGGATCCATTATCTGACTAGAAGAGATGATCAACTGAAATTTCAGCTTTCGTTTCATTAAAGATCACTTGCAAGGAAAAAAAATCTGAAAAGGGGATTGGAAAATCGTTCGCGTAACCTTACCTCGTTCGGACTTTTGAAAGTGTGGCAAGATCTCCATATATAACATGTTGTTAATGGATATTTTTATATTAATTTTAGATATATAATTTATTAAACTCTTGTCCCTTTATTTTTTAAATTGCACTAATTAAGAATTATTTGTTTTAATTCTAGGCACATATTAAATTTGGGACATTTAAAAGCCTAAAGTAAGAAAAGAAAGTAGCTGCGCAGGAGTGAAAAAAATAGAAAGAGCTGTGCGTGAAAGGTGACAAAACTCTCCTAAAATCATGTAGAAAGCAGCAGTCGGGGGTAGATAGATAAAAGAGAGCATGAGATTATGGACTTTCAATACATAAAAGACAAAAGAAGGTGGCTGCAGCAGAAGAGTTGAAAAATAGGAAGGTTAGGTGTGATTTAGATGGGCTGGAATTATTCAAGACATAAAAACAAATAGAGAGAGGCGTGGAGATTGAATAGGAAAGGAACAAATAGCAACAGCTGGTGGCGGCAGGAAAATATAAAAACACAAGAGAGCAAAATTCAGCTGGCGGCAAAGAGAAAAAGAAGGACTGTGGTTATGCGTGAAGCAAAGTTTGACATTCAATACACAACAAACAAGGAAAAAACAAGGCTGGAGGCGTGAAAAGGAACAAAGTGTGTGTGCGTGGTGAGGGGTTGGAGGCAGCGTGAAAAAGAATACAAATGTGGCTGCATGGTGGCGTAAAATGAATCAAGCAGTTGGTGGTGTGAATTAAGCAGTAGCAGGTGGCGTGAATTGAGGCAGCTGGAGGAGGAGATAAAAAACGTTAGCAAGGGACACTCCTCTCGACTAACGTTACACACCAAAAAACATACTCTCCACTTACAACACTCCAGCACTCACGCTACACTCATCACTCACATACTCTCTCCACTGGCAATCGAAGCAGCTGTTGGCAACAAACTATTGAAGCAGCTGGTGGCATGAGCGTTGAATCTTCCATTGGACACACAACGTTGAAGCATCTATGTCCAATGCATTAGCAACTAGTGGAGAACACACACACGGAAGCTGAAAGAAGGAAAGCTGCTGGGAGGAGGATTGGACCAGCTCTCAAGACGTTACATGTCACTCAACACTCCAAACTCACGTGGCAGCTGCTGGTGGAGAGGTAGACGTTGAAGCTGGTGGAAGCTGGAGAATAACGAAGCAGCTGCTTGGTAAAAAAAAAAAGAAATAAAGGAGCTGCTGGTGGAGATAAACAACGTTGGCAGCTGTGGCAAGAGGGACTCCCGCACACTACTCACATACACTCTCCATTAACAAGTCAACAGCTGAAAAAAAAAAATACTGAACAAGGAGAACAAAGCCAGCAGTGCTTGAGGAGGAGGAGCTACAGTACCAAAGAGGAGAAGCTGTCGTAGAAAGACTAGAGGGCGTTGGCCAAGACGTACCAAAGCTAACGACACGATAGAAACACAGCTGCAGGAGAAGACTTAACATTGGGTGTTTTTAATTTATTTTCATTCCTCATTTATTTTAACCGTGTGGATTTAATCGATGCAAACATATATTATGACCATAATTTATGTTACATTGATGAATATGTATAAGTAAGTTTTTCTTTTCGGTTAAGGTTAAGATTGATATTGGATTAGGATAATTTTTGTGGTATTGATTTTTGCTTGATTGAATGCATATTTAGTCCTAATTTAGCTTGACCACCTAGATTAAGACCTTAGATGATTGAATGATACAACCAATGGGATTCAATTTGTCGGAAAATTAATCAAGCGACATACTTGAGACTAAAGTGTAGACCAACCTTAAGATCCTGTGTAAGGATACCTAAGATTAACAAACTTAGTTTTAGGCTTCTTGTATTGAACACTTTTTATTTCAAATTATCTATGAACCAAGTGGGTGACTCGGATTTAGAAGAGAAGAGAACACCCATGAACATTGGGTTCAACTTGATTAAGTGAAGTATTTCATAAATCAATCCACCGTTACAATTTTATTTTTAGTGTCCAATCCAAATGAAATCTAATACCTTAACCGATATCTGTCATTTGATTAAATCTAGTCGTTTTAATTCATACCTTGCATTTTTCATATTTCCTTGATTTCTTACTTTGTTTTATTTTATTTTCAAATAAATCAATTATTAATCGTCCGAGTAATTTTTCATCGTTTAATTTAATTGTCTTCCATGTTAAAATTCTCTTGGATACAATATCCGGTTCTTATCGTTTTATATTACTTGTCGACGAGGTGCATTTGTCTCTAATTGGTCTCAATAGAATTTAATTTATATTGTTCTGTTTAGACCGCAACACATGTATCCTTGAATGATGTTATAACAAATATATTTATTCCATACTACAATTAGGTGGCAATGTGCATTAGTCATCAACGCAAAATGCTCCCAAATAAGAAAGAACAGAACAAAACTGACACAAAGCTTGCATAAATTTAAAAGTTAAGACTCAAGAACATAACTTTTATTATTTACCAAAAAAAACTTTTATATATTCCAATAAGCAAATAAAAATAGAGAAATATAGAGAAAAATTGGTAAAATGAAAAAGAAACATTGAAAGATTGGAAATTGCTGGTACGGAGTCTACAGCGGCTTGCAATGTGACATAATCACCCCATTCACCACTCCTAATACCAACCATAGAATAAACAAAGTAAACATGAATTCATTTCTCAGAAAGCTTTTACAGGAAAACAAAGAAAAACTTGTTCACTTTCTTCAAATATTCACCGAAATAAATTGGAACGTAACCCTCATACATTTGTGGGTGAGGAATTTACCTGAAACAACGTGGATATATATAGATTACAAAATTGTTTACTTCACTGGTTAAGTCATCAGAGTTGTCACCATCCAGACAACCATTTGTTTTTCCGTCTACATCAGCTGGTATCTCCTCTTAAATCATCATTTTATGGACCGTAGAAGGGGACTCACCTGTCTCACCATCAACAATTTTATCAGAAGTCTACATGATTCCTCTATCTACAGCCTCCCCATGCAACTCATCTCTGAAGGGATTTAATGGAACTCCGTGTCCATTAGGTGATGAACATGCACTTTCCTTGTAATGACTTTTTGGCAGGACTTACTGTACCTAACTATGTCCAGCTTTTCGTTTGTCAGTTTCAAGGCTGGTGGAGTAACAGAAACTTCACATATTGTTTTACGATCTGGTGAACAAATCTCCGTGACTTTTTCCATGTAACTTTTCCCAGGTTTCACATCAAAAGGAAATCATTTAATTGCCTTCTCTTCAAGATGAATATTCTGAACACACTCCTCCAAGAACAACTCACGCATGTTGTATTATTCAAAAGCAATTATATAACAATTTCTCACTCAAAACATGCAAGTTAAAGCATACAAAATTGTCACCACCAAGAATATTATACAAATTCAGTTAATTTAGTAACATACTGCAATTAGATTCCTTCAGAAAAATTAAGATAATAGAACCGCCAATTTCGAAAACCATTATGCCTAAGAATTGGAATCAGAAGTAACTCCTAGAATACCTGACACGTTATTCCATAGTCAGCTACTCGTCGTCACATTGCTACACACACACACTACGAAAAAGAAACGATTGCATCAAAGCTGCTAGAAACAATAAAACTATAAATAAGAAAACAGAAGCACATGCATTTTTAACTAACACACCACAGACAGCGCCATAAAGAACTAGAAACTCAAATGCAAATTTTAATCAACATTTCACAAAACTCATACTCAATTCTCAAAACAAAAAACAAAAAACATAAACAACCAAGAGAAAGACTAACTCAGCCAGGTCGCCGAGTTGGCGTAGAACTCCAACGAGGCCAGCCATAGCAACGCCTTCGAAGAGGGTGTCAGATCTTCTGTGCTATTAATTCTGTACCTATTCTGTTTCACAACAAATACGTCGACGTCTTAATTAAAAGATAACGTCTCAGCTTCATGATCGTCTAAGCCGAGCCAATGCTTCCTCCTCTTTTTTTGATTTTTCTTCCCGTTTTACTTCTTTGATCTCACTCTCAACTCTTTCCATCCATATGCCAACTTGCTCTATTCTTCGTCTTCTTCTTATGGCCTCTGAATAATTTATCTTCTTCTTCTTCTATCGAAAACAGCAAGCCCAGTACTATGGAGGATTTTGTTTTGCTCTTGGTGTTTTAGATGGCCCGAAATCAACTCCCAGATTCAAACCAAGTTCAGTCATGTACTGCTTTTATTAACTTCCCTCTTGTTCTTTTTCTGGACGCTTTAGGGTTTTCTCCATCTACATTTCTAGATTTTTTATGGTTCACTCGCTAACTGTTTAACCCGTTAAACAGATGAAATGATTTCTAAGATAACATATACGATGGTTTCAGGGGTTAATTTTAATGGCTTAGCTTTCAGAAACTTAAAAGTAGAAATCTATCTTTTTCCATTTTTATGATATGTTCGATGATAAAGAGATGCTTGAAATGTTACTTATAGTACACAAGCGTTGTAAGAATGACAAATTGAGCTGAGACTAGGAAAAGGCATAGTCTGTAAGGTTTATCTCCACCATTATTAGTGTGGTCCATTTATAAAAGTTTCAGCCCTACCATTATCTGTTGTCTCTCATCTACCTAACCCACTTAGTCTCAATGATGGCCAGAGACTTGAGTGTTTTTCAGTGGGTTTTCAGTGGGTTTATAGCAATAAAAGGTTGGTCCCTGTCTTCACCTAGCAATAATCTAGCTACACCATCATTCTGCTTTGGAAGAGGACAGAAGCTCCAACCTGCACAGACACATTCTCAAGAGGAAAGGCAATGGCTGGAGGTATTTCCGTTTAATTTCCGGGTTTATAGCAATAAAAGGTTGGTCCCTGTCTTCACCTAGCAATAATCTAGCTACACCATCATTCTGCTTTGGAAGAGGACAGAAGCTCCAACCTGCACAGACACATTCTCAAGAGGAAAGGCAATGGCTGGAGGTATTTCCGTTTAATTTCCGCTGCTTGTTTAACATATATACGGTTTATATATGTTGATCTATGCATGTGTTTTATACGTTATGTTGTTGTATGAAATGCATGCTTGAGTTTACATAGTCATTTCATGTTTGCTTTTTGTTAACTATTTCTTGTATTGGACAAATTTTGGAGTGAAAGTCGTTTTATCGTGCTTTAAGGATAAAACACATAACATGCTAAAATGTCTTACTAATTTCAGGCTTTGCCACCAATTCAGAGAACAAAACTTTCTCCAAAAATAGGCATCTCTCTTTCTTAGGTCCTGTTAGTCAGTATCTCTCTTTTTTTGTCGATTTTTGAACCATAATTTTTGTATACTTGTGGAATTAATTGTTTTCTGTTTGTATAAAAATCATTTATTGTTTTATTAATGGTTTTAATGGTTTTGAGAGTTATTAATGGTTTTATTGTTTTGAGAGTATCCTTGGGTATTTTTCTGAAAAATAAATAGAACTTTAAATGACGTTGGTGATAATTACTAGCTCTACATGCTTAGTTTCAGTTTGTTGTCAATAATCTACACGTTTGAAGTTTCAATGTTTGTTGTTTTAATCATATGCTTAATCTCATTTCCAGTTGCAGATTTTCACCATGGCTACGAGATCAATGACTCGTCTGGTCTCTCGAAGGTTCTGAAGCGGTGGAAAAATTCTCAGCAAGGAGGAAAAAGCTGCAGAAAATGCCTATATCAAGGTAATTCCTGCATTCGTTTTATACATCATCTTGTATTGTTTCAGTTGTTTCTTATTCCTTTTCATTTTAGTAGTTTCCTCACGACTTGTGTGTCATTGAACTTGTATGCAAATTTTGAATTTTTGGTTAATACTATTGAACGCTATGGGAGTTGGTCTTTGCACATATCACATTTTTTATTGCTTATTCTCAATGTTGTTCTTATTTATTCTCTTGGAGGGTAGTTTTCTCTTTCTTTGTTTAAGGCCATTCTTCAAGTAAGTGTGAAATTTATTAATCATGTTTTTTGAGATTGGTTCAGATATTCTCAATTTAGTATGTTGTAAGCTAGGTTCATATTTCAAGTAAAATGATACATTTGTAATTGGTTCTGGTACTGGCAAGAGGTTGAGGCTGAAAATGTAAATGCTGATATTTCATTTGTTCTTCTAATAATATGCCAACTTAATTAGTTTAGATGTCTGGTAGGTAGATTGTTAAGATAAAACGCCCTCGGATCGGATACCGGTTGAATTTAATAGCCCGAAAAATAGTAACGAAAATAAATAAGACAGAACACAAAGATTTACGTGGTTCGGTCCATATGATCTACGTCCACGATCGGAGGGTGAGCAATTTTACTATTATGTGGAGAATGTATACAAGTACAAAAGCTAGAACAAAAGGCTTTCAAATCTCTTAAGTATACAGAGAAGATAGGAGGATTTCAGAAAGGAAAGAATGGTGTGTTTCTCTATAAGTCTATAACCATATTTATAGCTGAAGTCCCTACAATCTTTCGTCCAAATTCTTCTAACCTGCAGCCATAAATTATTGAATGAATGAAGAAATCGCCAGCCATATTTGAATGCATGCAACCAACCACAACCTTCTTCACCATTATATCCCCATCACCATTCTCCAATTTCTCAGACTCTCCGCTACTAGAATAACTCTTTTCACTACTATTGGTGTCACCAAAAGAAGTTAACCTATTAGACATTAGCGTAGCCAAAAAAGTTGGCCTATTTTCCTCAACCATAATCACCGATATCTTCCTACAAACCACAACACACCTTGCTTTTCATCATCTTTGCTCTTGTTATGTTCTTCTTTAACCTCTAAATCTCTTTCTCCAATGTCGTTGTTGTTATCTAGGTAACTAGAAAGCTTCCAGTAGGAGAATGCAAGAATCAAAAATACAAAAGCAATCAAACTAGGCATACTACCATTCTACACTAAATTAGTTTCTCTGTTTTATAGTGTATTAAATATTAAATAATTAGTTAAGAAAAAAAAGACATGTTGCATGTGAAAAATTTTGGCATGGCTAGCCAGGTCAACAACATCAATAGAAAACTTAACGTTGGGCTATTTTCACAACAAATTGAAAGTTCAAGTCTTTTACCGTCTATTTTTAAAGTTCAATCTAATATTGTAAAATTGAGTAAATTTTATAATTTTTTATAATTAACCCAAAACATAATATTAACAAAAGGCTATTAAAATTTTAATTGTAAGCAGTGTCTTTGTTAAAATAAAGTAATACCTTGTGAAAACGTATAAAATTGGTTTGTTAGATTTGTTACTGTTTTTTAAAACAACTGGAGAGTGATCTCCCCCCTTTTTGATGATGACAAGTAATAACAAATATTTTCAAAATACAAATAACAATAAAGGATTTCTAAAGATACATGTAAACCTTATATGTTCTAACTCACGATCATGACTAGAAGGAGCCTTTTTTATGACCTCTAAAAAAAGGAGCCTATTGTTTGTAAGACAATTGGGATGCAATCATATAATATCTCATAATTAAACTTCGCAGATTCAGTTTAAGAAAATTTCAACAGTTAGCAAAATATATCACAATTATATCATCAAACGCAAATATATCATCAACTCTCCCCTTTTGTCATTATAAAAAAAAAAACTAAACAATCAACAAGTATAAGAGAAAAGCATAACACAAAAGAATCAAGCAAAATAGCCACAACATTATTTAAGAGATTTATAATTTTTTTGAAACTAAAATCTGCATGTCAAGAAGTTGATTTTGTGTGAAGATGAACAATTGTGCACGCTATTAGAGAAGGTGTGGTCGTCTGTGTATCTTCTGCCAGTCACGTACGGAAAGCTGTCAGAGTGATGCATTTTAAAAAGCTGAAATGACACTATTCAATAACTGCCTTCTTTAAGATATGAGTATTCTACCCTATTAAATTAAGAGGAGCCTTCTAAACTAAGAGAAGCCTACCAAAAAAAGATTGGAAGGAGCCTGCTAACATCTGCAAAGAGAAGTAGCACAGAATCTTCATATAGAGTTAATATTAGATAATCTGCACATACCAAACTCTTTTCTTAACAAACATAATTTGTCTTTAGAAGGTGGCTTAGTAAAGATATCAGCTACTTAATTTCTAGTTTTAACATGCAAAAGATCAATGATTCTTTCTAAAACAAGATCTCTAAGAAATGATGTTTGATGTCTATATGCTTAGTCTTAGAATGATGCACAAGATTTTTAGAAAGATTTATCGCAATTATATTGTCACATAGTATATGAATATGATTAAAGTTTAGAGAAAAATCATATAATTTATGTTTCATCCATAAGATTTGAGCATAACAGTTGGCAGCTGTTATATATTCCGCTTTAGTTGTCAAAAAAGATTGTGTAATTTTGTTTCTTGCAATACTAAGAAATTAGACATCCTCCAAGAAATTGATAGTGACCACTTGTGCTTTTCCTATCAACTTTATCACCTGCATAATCTGCATCATAATAGCCAACTACGTTAAATGAATTAGTTTTCAGATACCATAATCCAGAGTTCATAGTTCCAAAAAGATAGCGAAAGGTCCTCTTAACTGCTTGAAGGTGGCTCTTTTTTGGATTTGATTGAAAGCGTATGCAAAGACACGCACTAAGCACTATATTTGGTCTTAAGCCCGTAAGATATAATAGTGATCCAATTATTTCTCTATACTTTGTATCATTTGTAGCCTTGCCTTCTTCATCCTTATCAAGCTTAGATTTAGAATACATAGGAGTACCCATCGGTTTAGCATTCTCAAAATTATATTTCTTGATGAGTTCTTTTGTGTATTTGTATTAACTAATGAAGATTCCTTTTTCTGTTTGCCTAATTTGCAACCTAAAACAGAAAGATAGTTCTTCCATTATACTCATTTCAAACTCCACCTGCATTAAAGCTGAGAATTCTTCACAAAAGGATTGGTTAGTAGCACCAAATATTATGTCATCAATATATATTTGAACTATAAGTAAATTATTCTCCTTTTTCTTAATAAATAAGGTTTTATCTACCTTTCCTCTTTCGAAATTAGTCTTAAGTAGAAAGTTACTTAACCGCTCATACCATGCTCGAGGGGCCTGCTTTAGATCACACAGAACTTTAGTCAACTTCATCATGTAATCAGGATAGTTTTCATCTTCAAAACCTGGAGATTGCTTAACAAATACTTCTTTGTTAATATATCCATCTAAGAAGGCATTTTTAACATCCATTCAGAATAATTTAAATTTTCTATAGCATGCAAAAGTAAGTTATAAAATTCTAATCGACTCTAATCTAGCAACAGGTACGTAAGTCTCATCAAAATCAATATCGTCCTATTGATTATACTGTCATTGTGGAATTCTTTTGTTGACAACAAGGGCCAACATATTACTGAATCCCTACACTCTTATCCAATTATTGTCTGTAGAAGGCTCAAAGTCAACTTCTATAACGGTATTTTTTCCTTCCTCATAATATTACCTATTATTATTTACCTTTTTATTCTATCTCTAAGTTACAATTTCAAATGTTAGGTGTTGCATTATCGACGTGGTTCGACTCAGCAATCCTCGTTGATCCACCAATACACGAAATTATAGATCTTAAAAATTGGTAATCCATTATCTTACCTACAACATTTCAAATATTATGTTACAAATTATATAGAAATTTTTTAAAATTTTATATTTTCATCTTTATAATTATTATGTTACAGGGCACGACGAAATAATAAGGAAATTAAAAACCTCATCAACGAATCTTACCTCAAATATAATCCTGATATATCTTCCGGATCTCACCAAAAAATCATCAAAATCATGTTTTTAAATTCTGGCCCCAAGGTAATCACATTTACATATTCCTATCCAATATTTCATTTAATTTTTTTTTCTCAAAATCTTGTTATCGGTTTTTTTTTTCAGATATCATGGATTCAAGGTAAATTTCCTTTCAACACATCTTACAAAAATACTGGTATATAGCATGCAAGAAATGCTTCCAGTCTAGGCCTGCTGCATATGGAGTTCTGTTCAATTGTAATTCTTGCAAAGAAAAACTAACAACTGAACCAAGGTTTCCACCTTTTATTTTCAATCTTCAATTTGTTGCTTTTTCCTTCCATGTGAATTTTGTAATTTTGACATGACTTTTTTACTTACATGTCATCTATGTGACTTTTTTCACTCATACTCATCACCTTTTCACTTACATCTATTCTGTTGTACATATACAATCTTTTTTTGTTTCTATTCTAACTTTTTTGTATAGGCGTTAATATGACATAGATTTGACCGACAAAACAGGGACTATCACGACTTACATAACCTATTCTGGTGTGTTTTAAATCAGTTCAAACGGTATAGAAGTGAATGTAAGTGCTCAGGTGTATGATGAATGGGTTTTAATTCGGCTTTCAAGTTTGATTTTGCATTCTTCAATTTAAGATTTTTTTAGCTTACATAACCTTCATGCGTCTAAAAAGATTACGCAGTAAATGTAAGGCTATATGAACACGACGATTTCTGAAAAAATGGTTATTATTATTATTATTATTATTATTATTATACAACAAATATATATATTACTAATTCGTATTAATTCATATATTTATGAAAATATTATTATTGCTATTATATATATATATATATGTATGTATATGTATATATATTAGCTATAACACCAATAAAAAATTGTCTTCTTTACAATATAATTAATTAATTAACTAATTTTAATTTTACTATTCATAATTATAATATAATTAATTCATTAATCTATAAGTTATTTAAAAATTAATATAATTAATATTGTTTACTAATTACCTCATATATTTTCTGTCGTTTTTAATTAATTTTAACTTATATATAAGTAATTTCCTAATGACATTATAATTAATAAATTGTCGTGAACTTCATTATGTATATTTTTATATTTATGTTACTATTCCTTTTTCACACTTCTGACTTTAAATTTCATTATATATATTTATATATTTATGTAACTATTATTTTTGTTATACATTTATACATTATTATTATTACTACTATTATTATTATTATTATTATATAACAAATATATATATTACTGATTCGTATTAATTCATATATTTATGTTAATTTAAGTTATTTAGAATTTAATTAATTAATTAACTAATTATCTAATTTTGATTTAACTGTTAATAATTAGCTCGTATATTTTAAGTCATTTTTAATTAATTT
>JAOSBM010000009.1:17257091-17271631 GCA_027568955.1 Erythroxylum tenue | reverse complement strand
GAACCATTCCATAAAGCTGCTAAACCACCAGAGCGACCAATTCTACTAACACTAAAACAATGATCAAACTGAAATTGGCTTTGTAAACCTTCAATAACAACCCTATCAACCAATGTTTACAATAAAAAAACAAAATCAGGCTTGTGTTGACGAAGTAACTCGCCAAGGGCAAGAACTGTCTCAGGGTTGCCCAGACCCTGACAGTTCCAACTTAAGGTTTTCATTGCTGCTGGTCGGGTCGCTCACCGGCGCCCGCCAATCTTGTGTTGGTTCGTGTTGATGACGAACCGAGAAGAAGGGGTGAATCGATATGAACCGAAACGGGAGAGTTTGCATCATGGGTTGTACGAGGTCTTTTATTCCCATCAATTTGTTCAAGAGCCTCATTCTCGGCATCACAAGTATCCATAGCAGAGTCACCATTGAAGGAGCCTAAAGGGTTAGGTTCTTGATTGATGGACAAAGGAGTGTCGTCTTCGTTTCGTAGCCAAAAACTATGAGATTGTTGAACTCGACCAGGAACTACACGAAGTGAAGGGTCCCAACCAAAAGCAACAGGCTTGACAGTGGATGTAAGACGTTCCGGACACAACTTGTCTCCATGACCAATGATTCCGCAGCGAAAGCAAAAGATCGGAAGACGTTCGTATTGAAAACGCACATAAACAAAGGTTGTGGCTGAGGTTGCAATCTTCTTCTTGCGTTTCAAAGGCTTACGGATATCAAGAGAAACCCTAACTCGTAAAAACTTCCTTTGACGGCCAGACTTTGGGGGATCATATTCAACGAAAGAGCCAATGAAATTGCCGAACTATCGAGCCCATGCCTCAGACAACATTCCTAGTTGAAGGTCATGAATTTGGACCCAGATATTGATGTGAGATAATGGGACAGTCAAAGGATCCTCATTCTCTAGTAACGGCCGAAGCACCAACAAGTGCCTGTTGAAATCCCAAGGACTCCTCTCGAGAACACTCTCAACATCTGCTGCATGGAATAATCGAAACAAATATCGTCTTGCACCCAATTCTGTGATCGATAACCCCGCTTGAGGTTGCCACAAATCGGCCATCATGTTTTGAAAAGCAACGAAATTGATTCTAGTAGTGGTCATAAGACAACCAACGAGACAGTGTTTGAGAGAAGATGGTTCGGAAGGGACGAGCCACTCGTCTTCCTCACCGCCCTCCAGTGAAAGACCTTCAATATCACTCTCAAGATTCATAACCTTATCAGACGAAACCGAAACCGAAACCGATAACACCGGCGAACAATGAAACAAAGAAGAAAACTTGGAGAACACGAACAGCCGCCACAAGGGATTTGAGCGGACGATAACTGCGACTAGGGCAGACTTTTTAGTAACAATTTTATACCTTATTCACGGTGGATTGAGTATTATTTTTGTAATATTAGTTTGTAAAGTGATATAACAGAAACTAGTAGGAACTTACTTGGATCTTTTATAAAATGTTAAGATGCAAACCACACTTTTTATCCTTTTATTTTTAATTCAAAATTTTAAATTAATTAATTAAAGAGATCTTTCAAAAATTACAAAATATTTATTGTGCTTGATTACAATTTATCGATTACTGTTGATATTCCTACATAAAAATTGATAAACAAAGCACGATCAGTTCGTAATTTTATAGTGAAGCACTTCAATATATCTAGAAATGGCAAGTTTGTCAAGCCAACGATTACAGAGGGCTTGCAGTATCTGTATAGTTCTATTAATGCACTTCCAACTTCTTCATGTCCTAAAAATCATGTTACATTATGAACTTGTTTGGTAAATAGTTTATCAACTATTTTTTTGGCAAATTAAGAGATATTTAACTGTTTGACTATATCAAATCGCTGATAATTATATTTAGTAATCAGTTGATTAAGTTGGCAGATTGAACTCAATTTGTTATTTTTAAAAATGTTCCTATAAGGAGAGTTTTGTTGCAGTGGTTGAGAAATTAAAAGACGAAAAAATGTTTGTGCCCAAATTTATTTCAAATTACTCAAGCTATCATTTTTTATTATTGCTTTCCCTTTATTTGAATTGTTATATTTTATGTTTAGATGTATCATTATCTACGAATTTTCTAGTTGATTTATGGTCATGATTTTATTTACACATTCCTTCACTCTTCCCTATTATAGTTAAATAATTAAAAAACATATTTGATTGTCTAGAAATTTACCTTAACAATAATTTATTAGTTCAACTAAATATAGGAAAATTAAGCTTTATTACAACGAAGTTATCAAAATAGATGGGTTAGTGATAAATAAGTTAATATACTAAAAAAATGAACTTCAACTTGATTAATATGGGGAAAGAAATTATTATTATTATTATTATTACTACTACTTACTTACTTACTTAATTACTACTACTACTACTACTACTACTACTACTATTACTATTATATGTTCTATTTTTTTATTATAGTTATAAACATAATTTTGTGAAATTAAATTTCTAAAATTTAAATTTTTATGAGAATATTAAAAGAAATAATAAGATATAATATTTATGTTCTTATAAATCTTTTTTTAATCATGTCCTTATAAGTTATTTTACATATAAACAACTAATTTTACTAAACATTTTTAAATAAATAATTGGTATTATTTACTGATCAAATCAGCTGATACAATCTGCTGACAGTTAATTGTTAATAGAATCAGCTAACAACTAATATAATCCTTATTAGTTAATATGATCTGTTGATTGCCAAAGAAAATCTAACATTGCTTGATAATAGACATTAAAGTGGCAACCTTTTGTACACATGGGCCTAAAGTCCGAATTTATCTCATACGGCCACACGGAATCTGTACGAGTTTGGGTAAGGAATTTTTAATTCAAACTTTGGAATATTTTTTTATTTAAACTTAAATATGTTCAAATTAAAATTTACCTTTCGATATTGGTCTGGATCGAGCGCCTTTACAACAAAGAAGGGAACTTACTAGGCTTGCCGGGCTTCACAAATTACAAGTATATGCTTGATGCGTGGGTCCCACCTCTACACTGATTAACAAAATAAAATATGCTGAGAAGGTCCAAGTAGTTACAGCAGTTGGACCTCTAACAATGAACCACGTCATCCAAACACGTCACCTAGAATTCAATTTCGATAGACCACCGATGGCGATGCTGACTACCAGAAACATACCCAAAACTCCAGTTTTATAGAAACCAGATTTCGCCACGTCAGCAAGCTAATGGTGCGGTCCATGGTAACTGCTGCAGATCTCCACACTCTAGCATCCATCTGTACACGAAAATCCGAACTCTGGCATCCATTCGTAGACCATTAGATTGAGAAGACAAGAGGAAACGAGAGAGTCAAAGAAAATGGAGAAGTACCAACAGATCTGGGTCTTCGTCGGAGCTTTGTCTTTGTTAGCCGTATCTGCGCTGGCCGACGTCGTCGTTTTGACGGAAGAAAATTTCGAGAAAGATGTCGGTCAAGACAGAGGAGCTCTCGTCGAGTTCTATGCTCCTTGGTAAAGTTTTGAGGCCATCATTTATGATCTCTTGTTTCAATCAAATAATTGTAGTTTATCTCTTCCAAACTGTGATTAAGAAGTGATTTATTTATAAATTTGCTTTTGGATTGTATTAATTTTGACTTCCTAGTCTATGATCAATATGACAGGTAATAAATTTTCTATTTTCTACTTTAGTGATCTTTAGCTACTATTTATGCGACGATTTTTCGTTTGAGCGTTGCTTTAGAATGTTCTGGAGTTAGTTTAGTTTCGTTGTGGCAGGTGTGGACACTGTAAAAAGCTCGCGCCCGAGTACGAGAATCTTGGTGCTAGCTTTAAGAAGGCAAAGTCAGTCTTGATCGGAAAGGTTAGCTTTATGTTCTAGTATAAACTTAATTGCTTTAAGTGTTCTGATGTTGCTCTTAGTGTTTGGTTAATTGCGAAATTTATGCCTGGTCTTGTGCAATTACTACTGTAGGATGAATCTGGAGTCCAAGTAGACAATTATTGCATCTGGCCTTTGTTAATGGTATAGCATCCGTTTTAATCTGTCTTCATTCTATGTTATTTAGGTGGATTGTGATGAGCACAAGACTTTATGCAGCAAGTATGGAGTTTCTGGTTACCCAACAATCCAGTGGTTTCCTAAGGGATCTTTGGAACCCAAAAAGTGAGGATAGTTAAAAGCTTGCAGTCAGTAGAACTTGGAATATACCTTATTGCGTTTTTCTTTTCAATTGAATGATTCTTTACTTGTTTATGTGGTATCACTAGTTATGAAGGACCACGTGCAGCAGAATCCCTTGCTGAGTTTGTGAATAATGAAGGAGGTAATTGTCTTCCTCAATCACTCTCATCCATACGCTATCTTAGTTAAAAAGTAAAAATTCCAACATCAATAAAATTTTGTTGGATTGTGTTTATTGGATGTGGAATTGGGATGCAATGTGACTAACATATGATAAGAAATTTCGTATATTGTTATTATTACCTTGGGGTGTTGCCTTCCTGTGGAAGTATTAGTGAAATTAAATTCGGCTTTACTGACTTGTGTTTCATGAAGTCTCTGTCCCTTTCATTTGGTATTTAGTGCTCCTTTAATGTGTGATGATAGACAATTGCAGTCTGTTGTCTTTAAATGATTCTTATGGTCATGGCCAGGTGTATCTCTTCAAAACTTGATCGCAGCTAGTAGATTTCTGTTGTCATGACTTTCTTGTTGCACATTTACAAATTCTTATCACATCAATCTTTTATCATTTGTAATCATGACATGTTCCTAATCTGTTATGTTTGGTTATAGGGACCAACGTGAAGATTGCTGCTATCCCATCCAATGTTGTTGTATTAACTGCTGAAAATTTTGATGAGATTGTCTTGGATAAAACCAAAGATGTTCTGGTTGAGTTTTATGCACCGTGGTAAGCATTTTAGTCCCATAGCCATAGGTCATCTTTTTGTGGTTATTTTTTATCTGGAGTTCTTATGTTGCTGAGGAAATAGTAAATAATCTGTTTATAGAGTTCCCTTTTATATTTTGATATCATGTTTGTACTTATTCCTTTGGTGGCGTTTCCAGGTGTGGCCATTGCAAAAATCTTGCTCCTGTAAGGCTATTTCATTTTTCCTTGTTCATCTACATGAACTTTCTGACTTCTGGAAGCCTGCTTGCTTGAATCTTTCTGAATAAATGATCTTTGCACCTCCCTTTTTCTTCTCTTGGCAGACTTATGAAAAGGTAGCTACTGCATTTAAATTGGAGGAAGATGTAGTGATTGCCAATTTGGATGCTGACAAATATAGGGATGTAGCCGAAAAGTAAGTCACACTTGTCAGCACCATCTAGAAAGATGGAACAAGTTTTTGAAACTAGTAGTTGATTAAACAATGTTAGTGTCTCTCTGTGTGCAGGTTTGGAGTAAGTGGCTACCCAACATTGAAATTCTTTCCCAAAAACAACAAAGCTGGTGAGGATTATGATGGTGGGAGAGATTTAGAAGACTTTGTGATTTTCATCAATGAGAAGTGTGGAACCATTCGTGATGGGAAAGGACAACTTACTCTGAAAGTAAGTCTTACATCAAATGCATTGAGGACCTTTGATTTCTATGTCCTTAAATGTTTGTTTACTCCTGTTGTTTGATAGGCCGGTTTAGTCGATAGTTTGGATGCTTTGGCCAAAGAGTTGGTTTATGCCAGCAAAGAGGAAAAGAAATCAGTCTTTGCCAAACTAGAAGAGGAAGTTCAGAAACTCGACGGTTCATCATCTAGGTAATTTGGTTTAAAATTTTGGATAATTATTTCTATTATTTGTTGATCCCCATGATCAGATACTTTCCAAACGTGCATGAATGATCATATATCTTTAACTTTTCACTTCAGCAGTTCTTGTTTGATTTCATTTGAACTTGTGGCAGGTATGGAAAGATCTACCTGAAAGCTGCTAAGAATAGTATGGAGAAAGGTGCTGATTATGCTAAGAATGAAATTAATCGCCTTAATCGTATGCTTGAGAAGGTAAGAATAATGGATTGATGAGTCTTAAGACTGAAATCAATTTCTTGATATACGGCTGAAGATTTTCCTTCGACAACTTTGCTGTTTTTATATGGTAGCCCATGGAATGAAAGCATGGTTAACTCATGTGGTCTTCAGTATTTTACTTTTTCATCTTATTGTATGTAAATCTTTTTCTTGTACTGTTTCTGCTGCAGTCAATCAGCCCAGCAAAGGTAGATGAGTTCATCTTGAAGAAGAATATCTTGTCCGCATTTGCTTGATCAGATAGATTTGACGGTACTACTTATCAAACTACCTTGAAGATATAATTATTGTCCAGTTTTATGAGGACCAACTTTTCCCACCTCAGGAGTTGGATGTTTACTTTCACATTTATTGAGAGAGCCAAGAGTATCTTCTAACGTTGGAAACGTCATTTCTTGATCTGAATCTGGGCATCTGCTGCAGAAACAAATTGTTTTGAGAATCTTGACCTGGCTAATGAATGGCTGCTGTTCTCCATTTACCTTTAGTTTTTCATTCACAGTTGCAGAAAACTTGAGTATTTGTTTTTAGCCATGATTTTGACGAAGCTAGTGTCTAATTGAATGAATGATGGCGGCTATTCTTAGAAATTAAATGCATACTCTCAGATGGCTTTACTTTAAGATTAAGAATGACAATGGCGATTTTTCGAACTTATTATTCCTCAATCCCGAGCACTAATTTGTAGGGGGTGCTAAGCTTAAAGATTAGCAATTGTTGAGAGTTTGTCATATTCTGTTTTTCTTGAAGAAACTTGTAATACGTTCACTGATTGGTACTATTTTCTTTCGTTAAAATTTTCTCGATATTTTTTATATTGGAAATAATTGGAACTAAAACCATTTTTTTTCCTTTCTTTAGACAGTTGGATGGAGATTCAACAACTATGATACTATACGAAACCATTATTCTCATTAATTTGAAATTTCTGAAAACGACACATCTACTTTTATCATAGGATTAGAGGCTAAAAGTCTGTACCCTTTATTCTGGCCCTTTATTCCGGACCTATCCAGTATCCCTTTTGATCTCAAAAGATGACAGAAGGTACAAAATAAGAGGCACAGAAGATCTGCCCGAAAAGTACGGGCGTACTCATAACACTATTTATGTTACTCAACTTTTCTAGTTTAACCCTAACAATAAGTTGCAAAAACGGCGTACGAAATGTTCGTTTTGATCGAGCAAACCCTAGATGGCTGGAAAAGTGCCTCTAATATAAACTTCAGTCGTTGTTCATCTCCCTCGATGATATGTGTGTGATCGTAAATATCGAGTTTTTTCATTGAAATGGGAAAAGCGTGAATCTTTGAGCCTCGGAGGTACAGAAACAGTATAAAGCTTGGTTGGTCTATAGCTTACTAGTAGTGGGACGTTGTGAATTGCTTCAGCTATGATGGGATTGTTCTCTAGAAGAGTACTGCTGCTACATTCTGTCTCCAATGAAAATACTGGTCTTCTGCAATTTTTCCGCTACTTTGCGACGAAAGATTCAATTCTTCCTTTGCTAGATGCTCCGAAACAGGAAAGACAAGAAGCAAACGGCCCATTTACAGTTCCTTGCTTGATTGACCCGTGGGGTTTGCCCTCTCAGGTTGCTACCTCTATCTACAAGAAAGTCCTACTTAGAACCCCAAAACGACGAGGCTTGGTCCTTTCTCTTCTGAGGGACTACGGATTTAATGACACCCAAATATGTAAACTTGTCAGGTATTATCCTAAACTTCTTGTTACCGATGTTAAGTATCTTCTTCCCAAATTTCAATTCTTTCTGTCTCTTGGAGCTTCAAAAGCCGAACTCAGGAATGTTTTCTCTTCAAATCCAAATATATTGAGACGAAGCTTAAAGGATAAGATAATCCCTTCTTATCATATCCTCAGGGATGTTGTGTGTCTGGATGATAGGAGTATAGTTCGGGCGCTGAAGCGCTCATTTCTTTTTTCTCTAAGTCATCATCGAGCGCATTTGACAACGAATATTTCACTGTTGAGAAGCCTTCGAGTGCCACAATCCTCTGTCTCTCTATTGGCGAGTTGCAATCCTGAGTTACTTGTCCACAGGGCTGAAAATTTTGGTGCCTATGTGAAGAGAGCTGTGGAACTCGGATTCAACCCTTCCACCGCGAAATTTATCAAAGCACTAGTAGTATTTGGTTGTTTACGACCATCAACATGGGTGCGTAAATTTGAGGCTTTTGGGAAATTGGGTTGGTCTGAAGATGAGATCTGGTCAGCTTTCAAGAAACAGCCGATACTTATGGCATTGTCTGAGAAGAAGGTAAGAGGCGTGATGCAATTTCTTGTGAACGAACTGGGCATGGATCCTTCAACTATTGCCAAAGCTCCGACCATTTTTTGCTATAGCTTGAAGAAGAGGGTTATGCCTAGAGGTTGTGTCATTAAGGTTCTGCAAATGAATGGTTTGATAGAACAAGATGTAAATTTTGGTAGTGTATTGAGTTATGTAGAGAAACACTTTATGGTTAGGTATGTGAATAGATATCAAAGTTTGGTTCCAAACCTTGGGAAGATTTATGCCGCGGAAATGGATAAATTATAAATACAGTAGTTTGGTAAAAGGCTTACAGGTTGCATGCATTCTATAGCATTGAGCAAAAGGAGTATTTTTCATGGTGCAGATAGCTTGTGACAATGATCAATTTTTCGACGACATACTACTTAGCCTTGATTAGTGGCTCACTTTATGGTTCCATCAGGAATAACTTAGCTTTCTTGTTCTTAGAATGCTTTTCCATTTTCAGGTGAACCTTTAAATGCTTGTAATCATTTTTCCAAGGCTCAACTTGTTGACCAGGCTATGTTATTAATTCTGATTTTATTAAATAGTTTGAATTATTAGTTAGTGGTTAGTCACTTATCCTATCTTCTAGGACTAGTAGTCGTCATGGGTATTGAGTCGGTTGTAATGGGATAATGGGTAAGTCGTGATCCTAATTTTTAGATTGCTTAACGTGACAACAGGTTCTATAAATTATTAGTCTGATTTAGTTGTAAATGTAGACTGATTACCTGAATGAATTATTAGCACACTGCCCAGTTTTTCTTCACTCAAAGTTATATTTTACTACAATTGGTATAAGAGCTACGATGAACAACACTACGCAGTTGTCTGTTCCTATTCTAGATGGGAAAAATTACAATCGTTGGTGTGTTCAAATGAAGGTCCAGTTTGATTACCATGATCTGTTGGAGGTCGTGGAGAATGGAGTGCATGAATTAGCAGATAATGCAAATGATGTTCAGCGAGCTGCAAACCGTGACCTGAGGAAGAAGGACAAGAAGGCGTTGTATTTCGTTCACCAAGGAATGAATGATGAGACGTTTGAATAGATTGAAGGAGCTACTACCTCGAATGAAGCATGGACTATCTTGTCCACTTCATACAAAGGTGATGAGAAAATCAAGAGGGTGCCTCGTCAAACTTTGAGGCTGACAGTATGAGCTGCTGCAAATGGAGTCTTCTGAAACAATTGATGCTTACATTAACAGAGTTCTTGCATTGACAAACAATATGAAAACAAATCGTGAAATTTTATCCAAACAGAATAAAGTGGAGAAGATTCTGAGGTCCTTGACTCCAAGGTTCGAGCATGTTATAACTACAATTGAAGAAAGCAATGATCTGTCAATTTGACAGTCAAATTATTCTCCAGTTCCTTGCAAGCACATGAACAAAGGATGAATGACATCAAACTTGATAAGCCAATTGAACAGGCTTTTTAGGCGCAAGTCACTGTTGGGGATTCCTACCAAAGACATGGAAATTCCCGTGGTAGAGGAAGAGGACGAGGTGGTAATCAATTCAACAAAGGTCGTGGTGGTCTGAATCGTGGTGCTGCAGAACAAAACAACATAAGGTGCAACTCCAAAGGTGGACGAGTTTGACAAATCAAATGTGGAGTGTTACAACTGTCACAAACATGGTCATTATGCAAATGAGTGCAGATTCAAGGTTGACAATCAAGCTGCCAATTATGCAAAAGAAGTGGATAATCAAGAACAAGCCGAAAGTGAACATGCAATTTTAATGGTGTCTTCATCAAATGAAACTTCCAGTCATCATACATGGTATTTGGATACTGGATGTACAAATCATATGTGCGGACGGAAGGAATTGTTTGCTGAGCTTGATGAGTTATTTCATGCAAAAGTCAAATTTGGCGATGGTAGATTCATTCCAGTGATAGGGAAAGGGTGAATCCTTATTACATTGAAGAATGGAGATCAAAGGTACATCTCAAATGTATTTTATGTGCCTGACATGAAAAACAACCTGCTGAGCATGGGTCAATTAGCTGAGAAAGGTTATGTGACAAATATTTCTGGACATCAATTTTCGGTTCTTGATAAACAAGGTCTTTTAATTCTAAAAACCATTTTATCACAGAATCGTATGTTTTCAGTTGACATCTGTAAAGGAGAATTTAAGTGTTTGAATGCAATTGTAAGTGATGAATCGTGGCTGTGGCATCTTCTTTTTGGGCATTTGAACTTTCAAAGCCTTGAAGTTCTTGCTAAACAAAGTCAAACATCCTGATCATTTGTGTGAAGCATGTATCATTGGAAAGAGTCACAGGTTGCCATTTTCAAAAACTATGGAGCGTGCGAAATCTCCTTTGGAACTTGTCCATACTGACGTATGTGGTCCTATGAATATCCAGTCAATTGGAGGTAATAGGTATTTCTTGACATTTATTGATGATTTTTCGAAAAAAAACTTGGATTATCTGTTGAAAAGTAAAGCTAAGGTATTTAATTGCTTTAAGAAATTTAAAGTGTTTGTTGAAAGACAAAGTGACCAATCACTTAAAAGAATGCGAAGTGATGGAGGAGGTGAATACATCTCTAATGAATTCAGAAGTTACTGTGAAGAACTTGGAGTGCAGCACAACACTACATTTCCCTACACTCCTCAACACAATGGAGTGGCTGAGAGAAAGAACCGAACTATACTAGATATGGCAAGAAGCATGCTGAAGGCAAAAGGTATGCTTAACTATTTTTGGGCAGAAGCTGTCTCATGTGTAGTGTATTTGTTAAACAGATCGCCTACTAGGAGTGTTCCTAACACAACTCCCGTTGAGGGTTGGAGTGGTTTCAAACCAAACGTGCAGCATCTAAAGGTGTTTGGTTTGATTGCTTATGCTCATGTCCCTACAGCAACAAGGACCAAGCTAGATAACAAAGCAGAAAAAACAATTCTCATTGGATACAAGCAAGGTGGATACAAGCTGTATAATCCAATGACCAAAAGGATTATAGTCAGCCGTGATGTGATTTTTGCTGAAGATGAGGCGTGGAATTGGAGTGTTGATACTCATGAGGATCCCCAGAAACGTGTAATTTATGTTACGGAAGAAGAAACAGAAGTCCCATCCACAAATGAGAGCACAATTCAACCTGCAACTTCAGCTGATGTTGAGAACACACCTATTGACATAGAAAGACCAAGGAGGCAACATCGACCACCTACACATTTGCAGGATTATGAAATGAACTTTAATAGTGAAATTGATGACGATGGAGATTTGGTGCATTTTGCTTTTCTTGCAGATACTAAACCTGTAGTGCTTGAAGATGCAATCAAAAATCTTAAATGGATGAATGCAATGAATGAGGAGATGGTGGCCATTGAGAAGAACAAAACATGGACCTTACTGATCTTCCACAAGGTCACAAAGCAATTGATGTAAAATGGGTTTATAAAATCAAGATGAAGGCAAATGGTGAAATCGAAAGATATAAGGCGCGACTAGTAGCGAAGGGATTTGAACAAAGACAAGGTCATGATTATGAGGAAATTTTTTCTTCGGTTGCTTGAATGGAGACAATGATATTATTGATTGCTTTAGCTGCACAAAAGAAATGAAAAATTCACCAAATGGATGTTAAGTCGGCTTTTCTCAACGGTTCACTTGAGGAGGAGGTTTATGTAAAGCAGCCACCCGGTTTCATATTATCGGGTAAAAAAGAAAAGGTATATAAGCTTAATAAGGCATTATATGGCCTTAAACAAGCACCGAGGACATGGATCAAACGAATTGATTCGTTTCTTCATGGAGCTGGTTTCCAAAAATGTCATTCTGATCATGGTTTATATGCGAAGACTAATAACTCCAAAGATATGTTGATTTTATGTCTTTATGTTGATGATATTATTTTCACAAGAAATAATGTCAATATGATTATTGATTTCAAGCAGACCATGAAGAAGGAGTCCGAGATGACGGATCTTGGTCTTATGTCTTACTTTCTTGGCATTGAGGTTGTTCAAAGAGAAGATGAAATTTTCATCAGTCAGAAGAAATATGTTGCTGAGTTTTTGAAGAAGTATCACATGGAAGTCTCAAATCCAGTTCAAACTCCAATTGAAACTGGCATGAAATTGACAAAAAATGGTGATGAGCGAATCGTTGATCCTACATATTTTAAGCAGATTGTTGGAAGTTTAAGATATTTCACATGCACAAGACTAGATATTTTTGTTGTGGGTTTAGTTAGTCGATTCATGGAGTCTCCTTGTCAAATACATTTGCAAGCAGTAAAAAGAGTGATGCGTTATATCAAAGGTACTCATGATTTTGGTCTTTTCTATGCACCATCTAAAGAATGTGAACTTGTTGGTTACTCCAACAGCGACTGGGGTGGAGATTCAGATGAAAGGAAGAGTACAAGTGGTCATTGTTTTATGTTTGGGAATACTGTCTGTTCATGGTCATCGAAGAAGCAATCCATTGTTGCCTTATCAACGTGTGAAGTTGAGTACGTAGCAGCAACATCCAGTACATGTCAAGCGGTTTGGCTTAGCAATATAATGAGCCAAATTGGTTTTAAATTGCAAGGTCCATTGAAGATTTATGTTGATAATTTGTCCACAATTAATTTAGCCAAGAGTCCAGTCTTTCATGGAAGAAGCAAACATATCGATATTCGATATCACTTTCTGAGAGATCAAGTTGCGAAAAATGTGATCAAGCTGGAATATTGCAAGACCGAAGATCAAGTTGCCGATATCCTCACTAAACCGTTAAGATTAATGCTTTTATCAAGCTGAGAAACTTACTTGGCGTAAAGACCCTCCCAAATCAGAATTAAGGGGGAATGTTGACCAGGTTATGTTATTAATTATGATTTTATTAAATAGTTTGAATTATTAGTTAGTGGTTAGTCACTTATCCTATCTTCTAGGACTAGTAGTCGTCATGGGTATTGAGTCAGTTGTAATGGGATAATGGGTAAGTCATGATCCTAATTTTTAGATTGCTTAACGTCACAATAGGTTCTATAAATTAGTAGTCTGATTTAGTTGTAAATGTAGACTGGTTACCTGAATGAATTATTAGCACACTGCCCAGATTTTCTTCACTCAAAGTTATATTTTACCACACAACTAACGAACAAACAACGATATTATTTGTTACGACGGTGTAACTCAAAATGGTTTTCCAATACATATTAGTATAAATACGCAATGATCCACAAATAATGTGTCTTGAAAAAGTCACTTCAGGCTGTTTGGAACACAGTGAATTGAATTAATGAACGAATTGGATTCAATTACATTAATGAAATTGGAATTGAATTCAATTTACACTGTTTGGAACAAATCCAGAAATATTAGAATTGAATTCAATTACATTGTTTGGAACAACTCCAATAAGATTAGAATTGAATTCAATTATTTCATATGACACATTTATCCCTGACTAAAAAATAATATTAACTAATAAACATTCACACTTACTTATTATTATTATTATTGTTGTTGTTGTTATTATTATTATTATTATTTGTTATTATTATTATTATTATTATTATTCTTATTATTATTATTGTTATTGTTATTAACCTTATTATTATTATTATTGTTATTATTATTATTATTATTGTTATTTGTTATATATATATATATTTATATTATTATTTTTTTGACATTTATATTTATATTATTGTTAGTTGTTATTATTATTATTATTTGTTGTTTATAATTTTATTATTTATTATTATTAAACGAAATTAATTTCTTTATTTATTAAATCATTAGATCCAACGGTCCAAAATCATCCATCCCCAGATCTCCATCTTCCCCATCAAAGCCCTTATCTTCTCCTCGCCCTTTTTCGTTCTCCACCAGGTTACATACACTCGCGCACACACGAAACACTGGTGTAGATGTGCTGTTGTGTGGACGTTGCTGGTGATGGCTCGGTGCTGTTGGGTTGGTGATGCGTGGTGATGCGTGGCTGTTGTTGGGAGACTGGCTCGGTGCTGTTGTGTGGACGTGGGAGAAGAGCAGCGTTGGTGATGCGTGGCTGCTGTTGGGAGATTGGGTTGGAGGCTGCTGTTGGGAGACGTCGTCTGGTGTAGGGTTGGAGATGTGGGTATGGGAGAGAAAAACATAAGAGCTTGCTTTTGGGTTGAATTCACGTGATTTGGAACGTGAATTCAATTTGTTAAGCAAGTAAGATTTCAACCCA
>JAOSBM010000009.1:17233709-17246828 GCA_027568955.1 Erythroxylum tenue | reverse complement strand
CACCAATTCCTCCTAAATCAATTCAAAAAATTGCACCAAAGTTTCAGGTCATCTAATTCGAGTACTGTTCACACAGCCCCTATAGTTCAGTTTTAAAGCAACATTCACCACTCTTCTCATCAAAATTGGGCAGGACTTCCTTCATATAAAATGTAGCCAAATGTCTCAATTTTAATTGAGGATAAACCTCACCTCAATTGATTAAGCACATAACTAGTTATAGCAAAAACATTGGAACATATTCAAGATAAATTTTCCAGCTAGCTCCAAATCATGCACTAGATAATTTACCTCATGAGACCTCAACTGTCTCGAGGCATAGGCAATAACTCTCCCATGTTGCATCAGAACACACCCCAATCCCTGATGTGATGCATCACTGTACACCTCATATCCTCCAGTTCCTGATGGAATAGCTAACACCGGTGTAGTAGTCAACTGATATTTCAGCTCCTCAAAGCTCTTCTGGCACTCCTCGGTCCATCTGAAAGGAAAGTTTCTCAGGAAAATTCCATAAAAAATCCCTAAAACTCCCTTAAAATGTAAAACACTCAAGGAATCACTCCCATTAATTTTTCAAACATAATTACCACATTATCCACAATAAAATTTCATTTAGGCCTAAATACCGGGAAATGTCATGAATGCATGTACAGTTATTTTTCATGTGCAAACTTTCACTGTTCACAAATACCAGTATGCATGAAATATCAAATCAGTCCTAATCACTCTCACCCCTTTCCAAATTACTATTCTACCCTTCCCTTCGGGGGTGGGATGTTACAATGAATTATTCACATTACAGAATACTAAACTGTTAATGAGTTCCAGTTATCATCCGCAAACGAACGGACAGACCGAAGTTGTTAACTGCATTGTAGAACAGTATTTGAGATGCTTCACAAGTGATCAGCCAAAAAAAATGGGTTGATTGGCTACCATGGGCGGAATTCAGCTATATTACAAGTCTCCATTCAGCCACTCGATTCACTCCCTTTAAAATTGTATATGGTCGACCTCCTCCCACACTCACATCTTATATTCCTGGAACAACAAAAGTTGTCGCTGTTGAGCAAAATTCTTCACAATAGGGATGCAGTTCTACGTGATATGAAGATCCATTTAAAGCTGGCCCAAGATCGTATGAAGTCACAAGCAGATAAAGGGCGACGGGAGGTTCAATTTTCGATTGGCGATTTTGTTTATCTTAAGCTACAACCGTACCGATAGAATTTAGTTGCTCTCCACAGTTCTCTTAAGCTATCAGCCAGGTTCTATGAACCTTATGAAGTTCTAGAAAAGGTTGGTCCAGTAGCGTATCGTTTGTGTTTGCCTATAGGTGCTCAGATTCATGATGTCTTCCATATGAGCTTCCTTCGTAAACACTTGGGAGATAGGCCGACACCATTTACGGATCTACCTCTTGTCGCTGATGAGACTAGGGTGCTTCCTTCACCCGAAAAGATATTGGATCAACGCACAATCCAGAAAGGTCGTTATCGTCCCTATACAGAAGTCTTGGTTCATTAGAAGGGAACTGATGTTGCGGATGCTACATGGGAAAATTACAGGCGGTTCTCTCACACTTATTCTGACTTTGTCGTTGAGGACAAGGACAATTTGGGGAGGATGGAATGATAAGAGACAAATAGCATGATCACGTACTGTAAGAGAGAATTAAGGCTTGCATTGACGCCGTCAACAACGTGGTTTATTGGGTTGGTGCAGTCAACAAGTCGTGCATTATGTTAACAGATATCCATGAACTTTTTGCTTGATATTAGGAGTAGTATTCACGTTCTAGTTGTCCTATTTTATTTCCATTTCAAATTCCAGTTGTCAAGTGGGTAATCCCACTACTTGTTTCTGTTGCTTCTGTTAAATGAATCTCACTGATCGGGTTGCTATAAATTAGATTGAGAAAAGGGAATAAACTTATGGATATTTACAGCTTCTAAACTCTGCCCTTTTCTGTTCTTCTACAAGTTATATTTATCAATAACTTACCCACAACCCATAATCTTTAAACATCTATAAAAGAACCATAATCTGGAAATTAGATTATAACATATGAAAATCACAATTTTCTTCATCTTTCTCTCAAATTTTCCAACCGATAAGTGTCTAGATCACAACTCTTTCTCTTGCATGTAACACTTCCTTTATAAGTTCCCTCAATGTGTTTGTTTTGTAGAAAAATTGGAGGGAGTTATGGTGATTAACAACATCAAAAGTCCTCACATTTAGGTAAAATTTCAGCAGCTATTTTTATGTCTTTTTATGTGATTTGATTATCCTCCATCATATTGTAGTAGATTTGCATGTTGTGATTGATTGAGACAATAATTGAAGTTATATGAAGGGATAAAAAGGGAGAAAATGTGGCTGGAAAATGATCAAAGAAGAAAAGAGAGAAGAAGAGGGGAGGGTGAAGATAATGACATTGTTTTAAAAATTTTAATTGCATTTACGAACAAAATAGGAAGTACAGAAAGTTAAGGATGAATCTGTAATTTAAGTTGTATGTTAGCGCAGAATGAGAAATGCAAAAAGTTAAGGGTAAATATGAAATTTTGTTATAAGAAGGACATTTTTCATATTAATTGAAATGGAGGAGGGTAAAATGGACTTTTCATTAGGTATGGGTATTTTAGTAATTATGGGGGTTAGGTTAGTAAGGATATTAATTTTATAATTAAGAATAAATTGGAAGAGAGAATAATGTTGGATTATTAGTGTAATTAGGTAAGAAATGTTTGGTAAATTAGTCTAATAAAATTTTGTAAATTCTAGGTCTGAAAGTCTGATTAAGGAAAAATTGAGATTATCAATTAGTTGAGTTCGAAATTGAGGTAAGGATAATCCTTGGACTTTACTTTTAAAATTAAGTATCGTTTTGTTATTAATAAGTTTTATTTTGAATTAGACATTAATTTAATTAATGATTAATAATTACATAGATGAATTATATTTACTTTAATTATCAGATAATTAATGTAGTATAAGGTGTTTCATTGTTATATTTTGTGACATTTTATTGGATGTATTGCTTATTAAATTGACAGGAAATGGGTTAATTAAGTAGAGACTGATGGATAATAAATTGTGAATAATTGGTGAAAATTGAGAATCAATAACTTGCGTAAGATAGGCTACATTCGATGGTATTAGGTGGGTAGGTTGAGTTGATATGAGTGAGTGGTGGCTAAGTATCTGTTCGTGAAGTAGATACCGGAACATCCTAAGTCTTGGAGATGTCCTATGTCGATGACTATGTATTGGAGTGATACCGGGATATCCTATGTTGATGGCTAGGTACTGGAGTAGTACTGGGGTGAAGATTGAGAAATCGAGATACCCTGTGTCAATATTTATACATTTAATTACGTTTTTACCAAGGAGAGATTATGATGAGATAAGCCTGCAGACTATTGAATGTAGGCCTACTAAGTTAAGCTGGGCTCAGGAAATTCAGTTAAATATTGGAATAAAACATAAATGACAGTTATAATTAATATTTGTGTTCATCATAATTTGACAAAATTTTTGAGATGTTTATTAACTATTTGGATTAGACCGAGTGCTATTTGGTATATATGTATTATATGTATGATTTAATCGGCTGACTAAGTTTTATAATTAATTATGAAGTTACTTGATTTGAAGAGTATGATTGGTTATTTTTACTGAGTAGGCATCTCATCTTTTGCCATTTTATGTTTTTAGGAGATTGATAACCTCAGAGTACAGGATGGACCGAGTGGAGATTAGGTGGAGCCAACAGTTTAATTGTGTAAAGTTTTTGAATGTAAATATTTTTAAATGTGATAGTTCAGGTAGTTGTGTTATGTAGAATATTTTTGTATCTGATAAATAATTCTCTATTTTGGAATTAATAAAAAATTTGATGATTAATGATATACTTTAAAAATATTTGGTTAATTATAGTTTATGAAATTTTGAGAACAAAGTATTAATGGTGATCAATCCAAATACTTAATGTGTATTTGAAAGATAATACTCTTCGCAAAAAAAAATTTAAGACAGCGTTAGTCATTAACAGTAAACATAGGCGCACCACTGGATCCCCCAAAGTTTATAAAATTAAATATTATTTATTTTTAATTATATATATTTAAGTACAGAGTTATTTAGAGTTCAGTAGTACACTGGGCCCTCTAAAATTTAAAAACTTAAATATTTAGGTCCTCTTATTTTAAATTTCTGACTCCGTCACTGACAATAAATCAACTGTCGACGCAAAGCTGTTTTTTTTATGTTTTATAGGATTTGAGTAAAGTCCTATTTTATTTATTTTTATTCTTGTAAATGTTAAAAGTAAGCTTTATAAAAAATAAAATAAGATAAAATAGGTAAATCAAGAGAAGGCCTGAGCAGGCATCTTTTCTTTTCAATCCTTGTCCTGGGCGAGCCTGCTCCCACGATAGATATTGCACCAACAAAACAATAGAAAGTAACGCTACTTTTTCTATTGCGTAAGGCAAAGGGAAGTGACAACCATCCAAATCTTCACTTTCCGCTTCCAGTTTCTGCCTTGGCTTTATTGCTGATGCCGATGCCAATTTCAGTGACTAATAAACTTTCGAGTTATAAGCACATTTTAAAGTTTTATTAATGGAAGGTTTCATCATGTAATGAAATAAAATAAAATATTATTTTATTATTTAGAAAGAAATTTTATAATATAATGAGACAAAAATAAGGGTTTTGTATTATATTTTATTTGATTCTAAACAGTAAAAATAAAAAATCTTTAATTTAGGAGGTTTATGATGAAATGTAAAATTATAAATAACTTTATTATATTACATTATAAATCTTTTATCTAAACAACATTTACTATATTATATTATGAACTTTTCCATATCTCTCAAACAACAATTTTCTAATATTATATCTATTTACGTTTCATTCCATTATATTACATTGCATTTCATTTAAAACTTTACATCAAACAAACACAGCCTAAAGTTTCCTTTGAGGTTGAATCAATTGGTGGGGAGAGGCTTCTCAAGTACTTATTTTTGTAGAGTCGAAGGTTTGATACAAAGATCGATGAAAATGGAAATATATTAGAATTTATTAATTTAATTTAGTTTGAATCACTCAAATAATTTATTCAAAATATGTGATTTACGAATTATTACACATATTTAATAATTTACTTAATACATAATTAAAAATGATATTTATAAATTTCATAATGAAAATAATTTTCTTATAATAACCACAATCATGCGATCAAAGTCTTGAGAGTAAATTTCCTTATTCACGGCGAATTAAAGTGATCAAGCCTTACTGATTATTAATTATTAAATATGCTAGAATAGTTTCATTTCATCTTAAAAGGAACGAATTCCTTCTAAGTAAAAATGGAAAAATAAAAAAGCAATTACTTACCAATATTGAAAATTGACTAACTCGAAATCACCTGCTTTGAGATTTACAAAATTAACTTGAGTTTAAGTTTGGGTTGTTCAAGCTCAGGTTTATCGTAATCTAATTTTTTTACGCAAAGAATTTAAATTTGACCTATGAATCGATTTGTTAAAAACACTTAAATCTAAATTCATAGATTAGTTCATTGTCATCTTTATTTTTAAGTTAATTTTGAACATTTATTTAAAAAATATTATTTTACTTTTAAATAAAATTATATATATAATTTTTTTATTTCTCACAAGGTATTCTACGAGGGTCCTAATTATAAAAAAATACTTTTAAGTCATTTATATTTAGATTAATTCCCGCTTGAATCGGGTAGGTCCCTTGTAAAAGGCAAAACTCTAACTTCAAATTTTAAATAATTGTATTCATGAAAGTGGTTCGAACTCGTAATCTTATTTAAATTAAAAGAATTCTTTATTAATTCACCTATTAAAGCAAATAGGACACGAAATGTGTACGTGGTCAAGATATGAGAGTGGGCACTGGGCAGGGCTTTCGATCTTTTTATTGAAATATCAGGTATTGAAGAAAGCATCAACATTGGAGTGGAGCTATGTTTAAATGCTTTCTTAATAAGTCCGTAACAACAAGTACATCAGCTGCTACAACACTGCATTCTTCTGTTTTAGGTCTATTCCGATTCCGAAACAACAGCTTCACGACATCAACGTATAGATTTTCCGCTCCGACATTAACGCAAACATTTTGCCTACACTCTGAAACTCAAGTAAACTGCCCAAGTCAAAGCGAAGGAGACCCAGTGAGAAAAATGAAGTACGTGGTTGTGACCGGAGGAGTTGTGAGTGGGCTCGGCAAAGGCGTCACTGCCAGTAGCATCGGCGTTGTTCTCAAGGCTTGCGGCCTTCGGGTGACCTCTATTAAAATAGGTTCGTTAAATTTGCTTGCATGTGCCTTCTTTGCTATTCGTAGTTTCTGTTCTGTTTGATACCTCAGTTGGGTATTCTTGGTTTCGAATTGCATAGTTTGGTGATGGAGTTTTGTCAAGATTGGAACTTTCATTCTTCTTTTTGTGTATTCTTTTTGTTTTTGATGATCTGATGTTTCTGTTGTATTATGTACTGCAGACCCTTATCTGAATACTGATGCTGGTACCATGTCCCCCTTTGAACATGGAGAGGTTTTTGTTTTGGATGATGGCGGAGAGGTTTGTATCTGTTGCTGTTTTTCACGCATATCAGTTGTGGGTAGAGATGTAATGTGAATGTATTGAAAGGTTTCTGTAACTGGGTGTCTTTTCAAAGGTCGATTTAGATTTGGGGAACTACGAGCGATTCCTTGACTTAACTCTGACGAAGGATAACAACATCACCACCGGAAAGATATTTCAGGTACTCGATTTAACTTAGACCTTATATTGATTTTTGAGTTCTCTGCGATATGTAGTTGGCTGGTTGATTCTCTATAATCTTTGTTCAGTCTGTCATTGAGAAGGAACGGAGAGGTCATTATCTTGGAAAGACTGTTCAGGTGAACCTGTTAGTTTATTTGGTTCATTTAGTTTTTTTTTTCTTTTTCTTTTAGCAGATACGGTCGATATTTAGCTAGGTCTCTAAAACACAGGCATTTTAAATGCAGGTAGTACCTCACATCACTGATGCCATTAAGGATTGGATTGAGTCAGTTGCAGTAATTCCGGTGGATGGAAAGGAGGGTGCTGCAGATGTGTGTGTGATTGAGTTGGGAGGAACTGTTGGTAAGAACTATGTGTTAGTATCTCATATGTCCACAAAGTTTCAATTGTTATTGATTAATAGACATAATAGACATATTTTATGTCTACTTAATTTTGGTTTGGTGTCTTTCAGGTGACATTGAATCTATGCCATTCATTGAGGCTCTGCGACAGTTATCCTTTTCAGTTGGTAAGCTTAAACCGATTACTGCGTCTTTAATCCCATACATGATTAGTTTTTGCTGTAGTAATTTCTTAATTTTCTAACCATTTCTCAGGTCAAGATAACTTCTGCCTCATTCATGTGAGCCTGATACCTGTGCTGGGCGTTGTTGGTGAGCAAGTAATTTTCTGCATATTTTTATTATGTGAAATCTTGAAATAATACTTTCTAGAGGCCTAAGTAGATGGTATTCCTCCTTGGATGACATTAATTCTGTTTATATGCACCTAGAAAACTAAGCCTACACAACATAGTGTCCGTGAATTGAGAGCATTGGGTTTGACTCCTCATCTTCTGGCATGTCGCTCAGCTCAGGTACTTTGTTTTCTTTGCTCAAATGTATGCATGTGCCAGGGTGTTAAGTCCTGGAATTTGGATGAAGATTCTTTTCTTGACATTTTGGATCAGTACTGAATTCATATTCATTCTTAAAGCTATCAGTTTCCTTTTTTTTTAATTTTAGTTTTTGATTGCACTAGTATTGTTTTCAGGAGGCTACTGAAATTCCAAATTGTTGCTAGCATTTCTGTTGTAGATGTTCATCTTTTTATGGGGCCCTGCAGATACATTTTACTGCCCAAGATTTTATTTACCCAACTTTTATTAATATGTTCTTATCATTTTGGAATAATCACTCTGAATTTCTTTCTTGGATTATAACTACCTTTACCTGTTGTGCAGCAGCTTCATTCTTCACAAAGTAGTTTTTCTAATTTGACAATTTTGAGCGTACAGTAACCCTTGCTAAATAAATGCAGCCTCTATTGGAAAATGCGAAGGCTAAACTCTCACAGTTTTGCCATGTTCCGGTAATATTGGGAAACCTTTGTTTTTTCCTTCATAATGGCAACGCAGTTTGTTTCTTTGAGATTGTTATGTCTCTTGTAATGGCTTCTGCAGGCTGCAAATATTCTGAACATTCATGATGTTCCAAACATCTGGCATGTTCCTTTGTTACTTAGGGTGGGTTGAATAGCAGTTCTCTGGTCATATCAAAGCTTCAAATACATTATAGATCAAAGAAATATGTTAGCTTCTTTAACATGCTATCCTTTTGCAGAGCCAAAATGCCCATGATGCGGTTCTAAAGCAGCTAGATTTACTCAGGTTAGTTAATTTTTTTTTTGGTAAATTACTTAGGTTAGTTATTGATTGGCCTTTTTGAGATATCAGGATTTAATTTGGAGATCAAATCATTTACGGTAAGGCTTTTTCAAGTTTGTGCTAATCTTTCATTAGTAAAGCTGATTGTTTATGGATTATCAAATTTTGTTGTGGCCATTTCATACATAGCCTTAGACTTGAGCCATTGTTAATATTTTGATGGATGATGATACAAGGATAGCTGCCAATTGAAAAAATGAAAACCTTTAAGAAAAAAGATACATCTTGCCCTGAGCAAGATATTTAGTGCAGGGATGTTGGTTTTATTAACTGACTGTAAATGGAATCTGTTTCAGCATTGCAACACCACCCAATTTACAAGATTGGACCCAGATGGCTGAGAGTTATGACAATCTTACCAAATCTGTTAGTATTATCACTAACCCGCTTGTTGGCCACTTGTTTGATTAGTGTTGTTTGGTCCTTGTGATAATAGGATGTCGAAATTTGCAGGTTCGGATTGCAATGGTGGGGAAATATGTTGGCCTTACAGATTCTTACCTGTCTGTCATTAAGGTTTGTTACAATCGTTTTGATGGTCAGTGAAAGTCATAATCTGCATCCAGTTTTTGAATGCATAAGGGTTAGTGATATGTGTGTTATTTTACTGCTTGAAATGGATGTAATGTTTTTCTTGTAGGTTTTAATGCCGATATATAGAATAGAACTTATAGTTTTAAGCAACTAAGAGAAGCCTCTTCATGTTTATCAGATTACTTGAATTCTAGGTTTATATTGGTAGTGTTTTTCCTTGTTGATTATGGTCTTTCTACTCTGGTCTCATAATATCTTTTTTTTGTCCATTGCTTAAATTTTTATTGCAATTGAATATTGACATTGTGTAATTTGTTTTACTCCCAGGCCCTTCTACATGCTTGTATTGCATGCTCATTGAAGCCATCAATTGATTGGATTGCAGCTTCTGATCTTGAAGATGACAGTGCAATATCAGTAATGAATTGTTGCTATTTGCTATTTGCAATTTTCTATGCTATTGTTATAATCTGCTTATTATTCTCTTTTCCTCATGAAAATATATCTGCTGTTTGCAGACACCAGAGGCTCATGCTGCTGCATGGGAGACCTTGAGGGTAATGCTTCTTCAGAACATTTAAATTTCCCATCTAGCCTAACTTTCATAGATTATTCTTCTTTCCTTAAAACTTTCAATGACCTGGTGTTGACCTTCTGAAAGTGTATAGTTGGCAAAATGGTCCCAATAATTTTGACCTTTCTTTTTCAAGTAACAAATTAGTTATTTAAAAAAGGAAAGCAGAAGTTAGGGTAGTATAGTGGTTAATAAAATTATATCTTGGGAAGTTAAGTCTCTTTTGGCGCTGATTTATGGCATTTTTCATTTGCAGGGTGCTGCTTGTGTTTTAGTTCCTGGTGGGTTTGGAGATCGTGGTGTGAGAGGAATGATATTGGCTGCAAAATATGCCAGAGAAAACCATATCCCTTATCTAGGAATCTGCTTGGGCATGCAGATTTCTGTGATTGAGTTTGCTAGATCTGTATGTACTTCTGTTTCTAAATGAATTTGTCTATTGACCTAGTAATAACTTAACTCAATTCTTTTGTATCAGGTTGTGGGCCTAGAAAAGGCAAACAGCACTGAGTTTGAAAGCCAAACATCTGATCCTGTTGTAATTTTCATGCCTGAGGTATGCAATATACTTGAGGCCTAATCTTTTACATACTAATTTACTTGAGACTTAATCTTTTACTTACTAATTTACATGTATCAATTGCAACCATTTGCTTCATGTAATTTAACATTAAATGCAGGGTTCTAGAACACATATGGGAAGCACAATGAGGCTAGGATCTCGAAAAACACTATTGCAGACCCCTGATTGCTTAACTGCAAAACTGTATGACACATATTACTGAGAATATAGGCTCATAATTCCATATTGCCCTTCTGTATTTTATTATCTGTAGTTATTTGTTTGAGATAGTTGCTCCTGGAACAAGTAGAATACCATGCATATGTTCTACATGATGCATATTTCTATACTTTTGTTTGTTTTGATGTTTGATTCATTTTACTTATTTGCTAGGTATGGTAATGCAGAGTATGTAGATGAGAGGCATAGACATAGATACGAGGTTAGTTGCATGATTTAGGAAGGATGGAGATGTGATACACGCTTTCTTAAAATGTCCACTGGAAGATAAGTCATCTCTGTGGTGCAGGTAAATCCCGATGTAATTGATGTTCTGGAGGAGAAGGGCCTAAAGTTTGTTGGGAAGGATGTAACAGGAAAGAGGATGGAGGTTGGTCTTCTGGCCAATAAGTTTAAAGTCGTTACCAACTTGTTTTTCCCCCTTTTGGGCAATATACTTATAATGGTCCTGCTGCTGGTTTGAGATTTTATGGTTGCTATTATATCTTTCAAGACAAGTTATTTTTCTAGGGTTCAGCTGAATCCTATCTGCTTAGAGAAATCAAATTTTGTTGGACAGACAAAAAAGGATTATTGGCTCATTTTTCCTCTTCCTGTGTAGATTTTGGAGCTTCCAAACCATCCCTTTTATGTAGGTGTGCAATTCCATCCGGAATTCAAATCACGACCTAGAAGGCCCTCAGCTCTATTTTTAGGTACTTAACTATCTACAAAAGACCTTGTGCATCAAGTGTGTTATTGCTGTTCTGCAACATGGAACATACTTGGTGAAAACTTTTGATGCCTTCTGTATGAAACAACAGATTCATTGTTTTTCCAATGCTTATGTTGAGTTTGTAATATCTGAGATTTCTATCTAGGATTTACATTTACTGGTGAATACTTAGCACAATGCATTTGCATTATAGGTCTTATACTGGCAGCAGCTGGACAGTTGGAAGCATATCTCAATAGTCATCAGAATGGAAGGTAATTAAATTGAAATCAAATCATGCTTACGAGGTAGCAATTTATTTTTTATCAACAAGATTTTAAGCATTAACATCGCACATAGGTTGATCTCATGAATTTCCTGTGGGGTGTGTGAATTCAGATAGTCCGCGGTGGCGACTTTTCTTCCATAGAGACGAGGCTATCTTGAAAATCAGCATAAGAAATCTTTGAGTTTCAACAGTAATTTGCTAGCAAGACACGTAGCTAACTATATGATGTCTCCTTCCATTGGTGCAGGATTGCACAGAGTGTTGGTTGATATTCTAGATAATATAGGGACCAACAATGCATGATGTAGCAGTCACTGATAGCCTGTGGCTTCCTGAGATAGGACCGCTTATGGGATGTGCATGTTCGAGATAGTGATGTTCTTCTGGATTTTTGCTGTGTGTAACTTGTATGCAAGGGTTGAAGGGAAGCACTTGATCTCATTTTCAGTGAAGAACTTGAAGCCTTGTGTTTTAGCCAGGAACTTCTGGCTTGTTAGGTTGACAGCTAGCTCAAATATTTTTCTTGTATGAGATTTTTTGTGAACGTTGAAAATTTTTGCCAAGGTTGAACTGTTAGGTGACGTCAAAGGTGAAGTGACGAAACCATTCCTCCTGGTTTTACCTTGATGTAGAGTGTGTTCACTGCAATGTTTAACTTTGAATCTTCGTTAGATTCACTTGGCAAATGAATTATTCGAGAAATCACAGAACTAGCGGTTCAAGTATTTAAGATAAGAAATGGTAGATTAAATCACAGAAGTTGTATCCAATTGTAGCCTCCGCCTCCGGTATCTACAAAAATGTCGCATTGCCTCCAAAAGCAAATTATATAGGAATTTTATACAAAGTATTTAGAAACTGGAAAGAGATTTCCTGTTATCTGGCATATAGATCAGCTCATTGATATTTGTCTCTGAAGCCTCATTTGCTCGTAGAACTGAGCTATGAACTTCTCAGCTCTCAAGTCAATTCCTTCTTCGTCAACTGGGGTCTTAACCTCACAAGGCTCATATCCATATTGATAATCTTCCTCTTCATACTTAAGAAAACTCATCCTCCCATCTTGTTCTTGGCTTACTTCATCGAAATCGTAATCAAAGTCAGTTTGTGGGGCTATGCACGGTATGCTAAATCGCATCGAAGCAGGCCTGTTCGTTTTGACGTGAAACATGGGAGTCTTGTCGAAGGAAAGCTCACGCTCTCCGTAAAAGATTTGTCCTCTTGGAGTTGGTCGTCCAAGGGTTTTAAGGAACCTGGGAACGTGTAGTTCCATCATCAAACGTCTCTTAAGAATCCCACCCTTTCTTGACCATAACAACACAAGCCGCAGGAGGTTCCATGCTCTTTGAGCTACGTTGCTGTTCTTCTTCGGCATTTTTCGATGTTGGCTTTGGTAGCTGTCTCGTATCATTTTTTTCATTTGTTATACTAACCATTTTGTTAGAATTGTGTTCATTTTAAAATGTGAGTGACACCTAGCATTTTGTGTGTTCTATAGTTGTCGGCATGTGATTAGAAGTAACATAAAATGATTGAGAAGAGGGAAATCATTAACACCATTTGATTTGGGTGGATCCCGCACCGCTTAGGTTTTGCCCATTTTGATGGCAGCGAGTTGAACTACAACTGTTTACCTCTGTGGGTGTCTGGGGCTCGAACTCGAGACCTCAGGATTTT
>JAOSBM010000009.1:17212272-17223545 GCA_027568955.1 Erythroxylum tenue | reverse complement strand
CATAATTCATAACATCATCACATATTGGATGTAATTCCATTCAAGCATGGCTTAGCACATCAAATGCAATGCACAATTAAACGGCTCGAGGGTTCCGTGAACAAAACGGCAAAATCGAAGTTTACATCGTGAATGAAACGAGTCTATTTTAGGATCTCGTGGGCTACAAGCGGGCAGTCGGGAGAAGGCTTTACGTCGACGTGCACGTGACTGCGAAACGGATTCCTCTCTCGCCCAAACACAATCCAATCTCATGTTTCATTCAATCATTCATATACAAAATGCCATAATTCAATTCAATGGCATAACAATCATATCAAAATGTCAAGCATTTGTCAATGCATAACATGACATAAACATAATTCAATTGTTTTATCACAATGGTATACATCATAATGAAATATCAACATAACAACAATTTAAACAAGTCATTTAGTACACAATACACATACAAGGCATTTTGCTCATATTACACAACAACTATAAATAATTTACCCACTTTGAAATCTTGGAAAGTCCAAATTCAATGATGCCCTTCCTCTTGCTCTTGTGTAGGTTCTTGATTTCCTAAACACAAAAAAAATTCCATGAATTTCAACTCAATTGGAAAATTCCCAATTTTCCATAATCACCATAAACCCTAATCACGCTCCAATCTAACCTACCCATGGTTCAAATAGGTTAGAAAACTCAACACCTAGCTTAGAAACCCAAAAACCCTATGGATCTCCCCATCTTCTTCTTCCTCCAAGCATTCCCAACACAAACCCCTCTTTCTCTCTCTAAAATTTCTCACTCACAACACAACAACCCACCTCCTTTCACTAAAGCAAGAAGAAGACGAAAACTTACCTTAAAAGCCTTGATTCTTCTCCTTTTCCACGAAATTTCTTCCTTTTCCCTAGCTTTTTCGATTTTTCCTTCTTCTTTCTCTCCAACCTCACGTTTTCTCTCCTCCCTTTTTGCTGCTCACGACCACTCCTCTTCTTCTTCTAATTTTTGCCCTCTTATTACTCTTTTTCTTCCAATTATACCCCTCCTTCACTTGGGCTTTCCAAAAATACCCTTGGTTTTGTCTTATATGGCTCTAACCCCTTCCATTCACTTAATCCAACTTAATTCTAACTTAATCCTAATCTCAATTCAAATTTTCAATTTCTAATCCTTCCCTCAATTTCTAATTAAGGATTCAATTCTTAAAAAAAATAAACAAACCAATAAATAAACAGAAATAACTATTTAAGCAAATTTGAGAAATTTAGAAAAATCAAGATCCAACATATCTAGTTCAATCTCAACACAGACGCGTGCAAAGCGACCTCGGTTAGCCAGGATAGTATTTTTGTCTACTTGAATGGGACGACCAACCCCTGAAGCAAGGGCTAGGAGGAGGTCTTCATCATAATATTGGACAGGCACATCAGGAATTCTCACCTAGGCCAGTGTAGAATCTATTGTTGCATGTGCGACAATAAAACCAGGCGTCCATGGACAAACAAGTAAATAATGATCAAAAATAAGCCAAGGACCTCCCCCCAATACAGCATCAAAATCGGAACGCAAATCAAACTTAACTAAAAAGAAATCATGACCAAGATTAAGAAGATCAAAACCACCGGTAGGAGACCAAAGCCGTTCAATCTTGGAATATAAAGCTTTAAAAGTGATAGAGCTGCCAAGAAGTTTAACCACCACCGATTGGCGCCACGGATCCTCAAGCTTGGCCATATAGTGAGGATCAACCTGAAACGTGGGTAACAGAGCGTTGCCATTCTTGAAATCTTTTTTAACAATCCCCTCTGCAAGCAGATCTACCGGAATCCTTTCTTGCGCTTCATAAGCACGTTCCTTGGCCTTTTTGCAACCAAGAACTCAATCCTTCCAAGAAACCACAGGTGGGGCTGACAAACCATCACGGAGAGTGGGAGACCCAGTGGGGAGCGGAGAAGGGTAATGAGTAGAAGTCTTGTGGGGGGGTTTGGTTTTCTTAGCAAGTCGTGGGTCATTAAGAGAGACACTCCCAGTAGACATATTTTTAAAGGCTATTTTAAGTACCAGTAGATTAACCCCAAAGATTTATTGGAGAAGGTGGCGTCTTGGATGTGGGTATCGATTATTCAATATCAATTTCTTTATGCCATAGTTGGAATTTGAATTAGCTCTTATCGAAACTCCGTTTCTCTAGTTTTGATCGACGTCAATATTACTCTGTTTTAGCTTTCAGTGCTTGCTTTGCTTGTCTTTTTATTTCAGTTTGAAAAGTATTTATCTCTCTTGTATTTCTAGTCTCAATCACACGTTCTTAATGGCATGTGTTCATGTACCCCACTTTTTTTTTTTTATATTTTCAATCCAACATTCAAGCTTTTAAAATTTTCAGACCAACCTTTTAAAACCTTAAAGGTTTAGCTCAAAATATTAATAGACTGATTTGGCACAAGAAATTTTTGTTGTTTATGATATATAAGTGTCCACCTAAAAAAATTCTCTATCTTCTAATCTAAACTTGGCTACTAATTTTTCAAATGGACATCAATATATCATGACCAACAAATATTCTATCAGACTAATAAGCAAATTATTAACAAAACTAATATTTTAACTAACATTTTTAACTAAATTGTTAAGGTTTTAAAAAGTTGGTTTGACAATTGAAAATTTTTAAAGCTTGAACATTGAATTAAAAAGGTCTCAAAAGGTTGAACACTTTAGGATAGATAACCAATCTTAAAGTGGCCAATCTTTTAGGATTTTCTCAACTTAATGCTTAAGATTTTAAATTTTTAATTAAGGGACCAACCTTTTAAAATCTTAACAGTTCAGTTCAAGATGTTAATTCCATTAGTAATTTGTTATCTAACATAATTTTTATTGTTTATGATATGTAAGTGTCCACTGAAAAACTTCTTTTTACTCTAGTCTAACCATGAACACTATGTTTCTAAGTAGACATTTACATGACATGAATGAAAAATGTTTTGTTAATCAAATCAGCAAATTACTAATAGAACTAATATTTTGAACTGAATAGTCAAGGTTTTAAAATTGAAAAATTTAAAAGCTTGGGTATTGGATTAAAAAATTTCAAAAAGTTAGGCACTTTAGGATTAGTTATCCCAATGACATTATGACAATGTAATAATAGAGATCTAAATTTCTTCAGTAGCCCAAGATTTGTTAATAGGAAATACAAAACCATCATCTTGATACAAAACCATAAGCTCGATCTATCATGGTTTGTGATTGCATTGACGTATATATGGGACATTTTAGGCTGATGCCATACAATCGATTGCCAAAAAACCATTTCCATTACTAATATGGCTGACTTCTATTTAACGTTATTGTTTTTCTTGTATGGTTTGTGTTTGTCATATATATTACAGTTACTTAAATGAAACTAAAATGCAGCTTGTGATGGGAAATGGATGATTAAAGCCTCCCAGCTTCATAAAGATCTTTCCTCAATCCTGTTCTTGCTTTTAACACGATGACAGATCATTGAACAAAAGAAATTAAGATCATAATGATTTTGATGTCAAGTAGACTTGCAGTGATGGAAATTTACATCTAATTGAATTAGAACTTTGAATTTCCATAACACAACATTGAACGATTGTGTATCAAGATGACCATATATTTGCTCTTACATAATTTAGGATAAATGCTTCTTTGAGTTGGAAATTGAATTTCAGTTAGAAAACATGTATGCTTTATTTGACACTTGTAATTCAACATTATGTTTCTTTTGCTTTAGATCATTTGTGAAGATTTTAACTAGTTTGTGAAGTTTTAACTAGATGCCTAGTGGTTTGTTCTGAACAGACATGTTCAATGTCACTTCAATAGTTGATGGGATGAACACAAGTAAAAATTTACATATAATTAAATCATGAGTGAATTCCCAGTTGTGGGGTGAAACTTTAAAACATCTAGTGTCCATTACCATATTTTACGAAAAAGGTTTCCTCTTTGTGTTTTTTTCTTTAGTAAATTGCATTTACCTTTTTGTGTTCTTAAATAATGCAATGTGAATATTCATCCAAAAGTATGGCTATATTATATCTTGTGTTACTGAATAATGAAATAAAATTTACATGTATTTATAAGTTTGAAACCAATGGACTTGATGTGTACTTTTAACTAATTATTTTAACAAATAACCATCATTTCCCCTTATAAAAAGTGTATAATGGCTCAATCTAATTGTATAAGGTTGTTTTATGAAAGAAATTTTGTAGTAGAACTTGAGTTGAAATATGTTGATAGTCAAGAAAGTTTTGAAAAAAGTTAGCCTTAATTATATTAGCCATTAACAAGTATATGACACGAGTAAGGAGTTAGGATACCTTTAAGTTCACAAAGCATATTATAGCATACCCAATTTCAAATTTAGTAAGTTGTTGAGACTTATTAGATCAAACTAAACTTATCTTATGCTCATTAACCTTATGAAATCCATGAAATGTTATGTTTATATAAACCATGTGTTAGACACCGCAACACTTACTTCAAAGATTTCACCTATAACCAGAGGAAAGGAGGGAAATAGTGAAAGTGAAAAGGGAAGTTGTGGTGTTATGATGGGTTATATTCAAAATAAACATATTAATGAAGAAGTTGGTGAGGCTAATGAATATATTGATGAAGAAGTTAGTGATGTTGATGAACATATTGATGAAGAATTAGTTGGTTAAGAAGTTGATTAAGACTTAGATAACAAGATGATGGGGACTGGGACGATGGGTGATAAGAAGTTATCTTGATATATTATTTGATATTATCTCCTTTGTTTTAGATTTATTTTGTTTTAGGGGATGAAAAGTAGAGATTGCATGAAATCGGGACTCTATTGATGATAATCACGAATTATGGATGAAGTAAAGAAATTGCTGTGATGGATAAGGCTGATCACTTAAAGAGTTGGAGTTTAAATGGAAAACTTCCTTCCATCCTTATCATATATGAATTTGAATTTGTTTTAGATAAGAATTAGATTAGGATTAGATTAGAAAACCCTATAAAAGGGACGTTCCTCACAACAGAAAAGGGTTATCTCTTTTTACATTTTTTGCAATTCTTAATCTTTATTCTATTTTTGTTATTGAAGCAAAAGCCATATGTGGCTAAACCCAATCGTTCTAATTCAAGAGGATTTGATATTCTAGTTGTAACCTTGTGAGGTTTTGTGTTCTTACCTTTTATTCATGTTTTAATTTAAGTATTTCTTATTTTAAGTTCTCATATTTCATGAACGATTAGTATTGGTTAATATGACAATTTAATTTAATATTAATTAGTCTATCACTATCTAGGAATTCAATGATTCGTAATTGTCATAAAGGATTGGTGCAAGTAGCAAATAGGTTATTTAAGAAATTGCATATTTAACTTATGATAAACAAGAAAACTAAGTTGAATAATTGCAGCTATTTTAATTATTTAATTTAAGATTAGTCTTTTTCACTAAACTTATTGCTATCATTTATTTGATACAAAAATGCTATTACACCCATTGAATGGATGATAAGTTTTGGTTTGGATGCTGGGTTTGAACCAATTAATTTAGGAAAATTTGAGACTTATTATTGCTATCCTAATATGTTTCGGACTATCTGCTTGAATCGTGAAAATATTCTTTTTAGAACAATGATCATGTTATAATTAGATGATATATTTCCCTCGAATCGGAGTTTGGTAATCTTGAGTTTCTCACTTTTAGATTCAGTTGATTTAATTTGTTTTTTATTACTTGAAATTAAGAAACTAGTGTTTAGTTCTCTAGAGATTCGACCTGGTTCCACCACTACTACAAAAAGTTTGGAGAATTAGAATTATTTTGGGGGCTTCGACAACCCGACCAAAATTTGGTGCCGTTTCTAGGGAACTATTTTAGTTTCTTATTTTCTTTGCATTTTTATTTTTACAGTAACTGCTAACCTCTTATTTTGTATGACTCGTGCTGCTTAGAAAGGTAACTTATAGTATAATCCAAAAATTGAGAAGACAACACATCGTTTGAGAAAAGAGACTAAGCAAGGAAGTGGTCATTCACCTTTAGACGTGAAAGTTAAAGTAGATCTAACAATTGGTGAAGACTCTAATTTTCAAGAAGTGGACGAAAAGATGACAAATTTCAACCCTAGAATGTTGAGGGAGCTAGCGGCACCGAATTTGAATCAATAACCTTTATGCATTTAATTTCCAGATGTTGAGATAGATTTTTAATTGAAATATGGTTTGATTCACTTACTGTCTATTTTTCGTGGACTTGCAGGTGAAGATCCACATAAACACCAGAAAGAATTTCATGTTGTTTGTTCTGGAATGAAATCACAAGGGGTGACAGAAGAAAAAATCAATCTCAAGACCTTTCCGTTCTCATTGAATGATAAGGCAAATGATTGACTATATTATCTTCCCCCTGGTTCAGTGACAACATGGAACGAGATGAAAAGAATGTTTCCAGAGAAGTTATTTCCTGCATCAAGAGCAACAAATATCATAAAGAAGATATGTGGGATAAGACAAATTACAGAAGAAACATTATATGGATATTGAGAAAGGTTTAAGGAGTTATGTGTCGGCTACCAACATCACCAAATTTCCAATCAACTTCTGATTCAATACTTTTATGAAGGATTACTGTTAATGGATCGAAGTATAGTTGATGCAGCTAGTAGAGGAGCTTTGGTAAACAAAACACCTGAGGCGGCCAGATAATTGATATCAATTATGGCCGAAAATTTTCAACAGTTTGGAACAAGGATAGATGGAGCTATTAAGTGTGTAAATGAGGTGAGTAACATACACATTGAGGATAAAATTTTTGATTTAACTGCTCTAGTTAGTCAAATGACTGTAGGTCAATTACAATCGGCAAGAGCGTACAAAATATGCTCATTCTCTGGACATCCTACGGATATGTGCCCTACATTGCAACAAGACTCTCTTCAAGAAGCTAATGCAATAAGGGAATTTCTTGGCCAACCTCAACAAAAGTATGACCCATATTCCAATCATTACAATCCAAGACAGAGAGATCATCCAAACTTGAGCTATGGAAATCAAAAAGGGCAACAACGATATCAATCTCACCATTTTAAACAACCTTAAGCCCCTATGTATGCTTAACCTCAGTCTTCAAATTCAGGTATGACTTTAGATGAAATTGTTAAGACAATTGCTAATAATTCTCAACAATTTCAACAGGAAACAAGGGCAAACCTTCAAAACTTAGGAAATCAAATCACTTCATTAGCCACCTCAGTAAGTAAATTGGAAGTACAAGCATCAGGAAAACTACCTTCCCAAATGATGTTGAATCCTAAAGAGAAAGTGAGTGCAATAACTTTGAGAAGTAGTAAGGAAATTCAATCTATAACTTCTTTACCAATGGAGGAATAAAAGAACGATGATGGACAAAAGAAGGAAGGACTTCCAACTCAAGAATCAAAAAAGGCAAAAAAAAAAAAGATTCATCTTGATCAATATCAATTAATGCATGTTTACCTCCTTTTCTCGCAGGATGGGTAAACCAAAAGATGATGAATATGAAAGAGAGATCTTAGAAACTCTCAAAAAGGTGGAAATCAATATGCCATTTTTGGAAGCTATCAAGCAAGTTCCAAAATATGCAAAATTCTTAAAGGAGTTGTCCACAAATAAAAGGAAGCTGAATGACAAAGAGAGAATAATTTTGAGTAAAAATGTATCAGTTGTGATAGATAGGAAATTATCAAAAAAAATGCAAAGATCCAGGTATGTTTACATTTCCATGTGTTATTGGTAATAAAAAAATTAAGCATGCCATGCTAGACTTAGGTGCATCTATTAATGTCATGCCATACTCAATTTATCGAGTTTTAAATGTGAATTCTTTGCAAGAAACTAATGTGATTATCCAACTAGCTGATCGTTCGTATGTGTGTCCTATTGGAGTTATCAAGGATGTTTTTTTATTCCAAGTTAATGGTTTGGTATTTCCAGTGGATTTTTACATCTTGAAAATGAATGAAGATAGTGTGGAATATTCAGCTTGGTATATGTTGGGTAGGCTATTTCTAAAGACAACTAAGACGAATGTGGATGAGAGTACTCTTTCTGTAGAGTTTGATGGAGAGATAGTATAGTTCAATACTTTCGAAACAATGAAATACCCTAATGATCTTCAATCTATCTATCATATGAATATTATGGATTCATTTGTGCAGGATATGTTTAATGAAGAAAGTATTGAAGATGAGTTGGAGTTTAAGGTCAACTCAAAAGTGAACGAGCAAATTGATGAAACTTGTGAAGTTGCAGAATTGTGAAGTAAATCACGCGTTAATATAGACTTTACGTTCAATATACAAAATGCACAAGAGGGGGGGGGGGTTGAATTGTGTATTCTTTTTCGTGAATACAATCCCCTTTTATATTCCTTTGAAAACTAACGTTTTCAAAGTTATTAAGTGAATATCACAACTGTTATATGAAAATAGCTTCAAGATTAAATCGTAAATAATTTCTATATACTTGTATATGAACAATAGAAATTAAAGTAGAGAGTTTAGAAGTTGACACAGCAATTTTATCCTGGTTCACCCCAAACCGTGGGCTACGTCCAGTCCTAAGAATCCTTTTTGAGATTTCACTATTCTTCTCAAAATGAACAAGTATTCTTTCTCTACAGAGCCTCTTTAGGTCTCTTACACCAAGTATTATATTCACTCACTTAGCCTCTTCAGGCTCTCAGCTTTTCTTCTCTCTTACAAGAAAGATATTGCGAGCTTTGTTACAGTAATGACAGCTCTAGTGTTTCATACAACAAATACAGTGTTTGCTAAGGATCAAAAACTTAAGATCACTATCTTAAAATCACTATCTTTTTCAGTCTTTGACTCCGACTTGTATTTATAGCCTTCGTCTTCAACTGCTTCTTTCTTCTTGTTTCTTGATTCTTGTAGAAACCATTATTTAGTTGAGTTCTGTAACAAACTCAAACTGATTAACCGTCTGACGTACTATCGGGTCTTTGTCTTAGTATCTTCTTACTTTCTGCTTCCGTCTTACTTTTGCTTCCGTCCTAGTTTGCTTCCGTCTTAGTTTCTTCCTTCTTACTTTTGCTTCCGTCTTACTTTTGCTTCGTCTTACTTTTGCTTCCGTCTTAGTTTCCTTCCGTCTTAGTTTGCTTCCGTCTTACTTTTGCTTCCATCATAGTTTCTTCCTTCTGACTTTTGCTTCCGTCTTAGTTTTGCTTCCGATAAAAACGGTTCATCAATTTCTAAAATTATTATTATTTGATTTTCACCAAAATTATTAGATGTGAAGTCATTTTGACTTAACAATCTCCCCCTTTTTGATGATAACAAATAATCATAATTTTAGAAAGATAGTCAAGTATTAAGATTCTGAATAAGACGATATACAATTGTGAAACAAATTGTAATCTATACTATCTCTTCACTTCTCTTCTTTTCTTCTTCTTCTCTTCTCCCCTATAGTATCTCTTCACTTCTCATTTCGTCTTCTCTTTTTCTTTCTCTTCTTCTCTTCTCCCCCTATTTGTTATTAATCAAAAATCATGACTGAAGATGCTTCATCATCTCAGAGAACTTTTGTTGCATTTCAGTTCATAGTAACTTGAGGGCTTCTTCCATAGACACTCGTAAACAAACTACTTCCTCATGTAAGTCACCCACTGAGTCATGCAGATCTTCAACCGTGTCATGAATTTCTTCAATTTCTTCGACTAAGTCTTTATAATTCTTCCGCTGTTTGTGACTATCATCTTCCAAACCAATAGTAGCATCAAATGGTTCTGAAGGTAAGGCATCTAGTTCAATGATTGTGATAGCAGGAGGTTTGAACAATAGGATTGCTTTAGGGAGATCAAGATCATCAGGTCTAGGTAGCCTTTTTCCTTGTTTGGGTTTTTTCGAAAGAAGTGTCTCCTCCTTTCTCTTCAAGGACACTTGTTTCTCCGTTTGTCGCACCTAGCTTTCTTCTCTTTGAGAAATCGTCTTAACTTTCATTGAATCATCTGACGATTTCTTCAATCCTTCTGTAGACATTCTTTCAGTGGATTGAGATTTTGATTTCCTTGTGGGAGTTACTTTTTCACTCAAACTTTGTTTGACAACACGCTCTCCCTCGATCTTTGCTTTCGTCATAGAATCTGTATCCTCTTTTTCCTGATTCTTCAAGCCCATTTTATTGATAGTTGTAGCGTTAATGACGCTTTTGATGTCCACCTTCATTCTGTTTCCTCTCTCAAGAAGGATTCCAGAATCTCTGAAGATTCTTGTCAGCATAATACCATACGGTAGGGCATTCGAGTCTTTCTTCGACTTTACCATGTAATTGAGGATTAGGTATGGAAGATTTATGGGCTGGCGATTGAGTAGATGAAATAGGCATTGCTCATCTATCGTTGTTACCAGATTCCTCGATCCTGTTCTTAGTAGAACACAATGGAAGAGTAGCGAATGTAGAACCCTAGCCTTCGATACAAGACTTGAGGTCTTCTTCTCCTTCTCCTTTGGGTCATTACATTCATATAGTTGTCAATTGATCTGTGCCTTCTCTACACTGGCTTGAGTCATCCATCTTGCTTTTTTAGTGACCTTTACTCTAACACATGGACACTTAGTAGCCTTCTCGATTGACTTCAATGTTGCTATGACCGACAATCTATCCACCACTGATACTAAAGTATCTTCTACTACCTATACATTCTTTCAGAAATCATATACTTCATTCAGGTAAACTATCCCATGGACCTGAAAGAAGTTCTTCCATCCAGCTGCAACAATCTCCGGTTTGATGTCCATCTGGTCTTTCTTCAAGGAATCAAAGTCAATGTGTCTTCCACAAGTCATTGATTGCTCCATTTGTATCTGCAGTCAACAAAAAACTAAACATACAAATGTATTTATCAAGGGGTGATACTAGTTTATGAAGTTAAGAGTGTGAGCAAAGAAAGTTTGATATCAAAACAGAGTAATGAAATGTTTTGTTGAGAGTTATTCAAAAGCTGTTGTCAGGGTATTTCAAGAGTGTTCTAAAGTAGGTGATATTCTCAAGGTTTTGAGAAGCTTTCCCTCCAAAAGTTTTCATGAAAGAAGTTACCGTCTGTAACTTACTGTTACTATTACCTTGAACTCTTACGACTTTTTATCTTCTTAACTAAGAAGATCAGCTGGGTCATGATGTTGGGCCCCGAACCTTTTTGGTTAATTGAGGAACTGTTCATGATTATTCATGTATAAAGAAATAAGAATTTATAA
>JAOSBM010000009.1:17200525-17212172 GCA_027568955.1 Erythroxylum tenue | reverse complement strand
TTGCTTTTTCCAAGGAAGGATATCTGCAGTAGATATTATATTTTTCTTAGGTACCCAAATTTTCTTGGGTCCTTTGGAGTTAGTCTTATAATGATTCATGGTATGATAATAAGACAACTGATGTATGATTCATGGTATGATAATAAGACGACTGATGAATTTTCTTCCTATACGGAACAAAATTCTTTTTATACTGAGTATTGTTTTTGATAAACCCTAAACCACTCTTATCATTAGGGTGTCTGTATCTTCCTAGCATGTCATTTATCTTTTTCGTACTCTCAGTGAATGTTGATAGATCGGCTGAAAGAATATTAATTCTTTATTTCAGCTGACTGATTTCCTCAGATCTATCTATAGTTACCTTTTTCTTCATATCGTCTACTTGTTTCTTTAGGCAGACGTTTTCTCTCTCTAACACTCGCGTGTTCTTCAAGTTTTCTACAAACTTTTTCTTTAACAGTCTATGCTGCTTAAGTATAGCATGAGAATTTTCTAATAATTCTGAATATGCTTCTTGTAATTCATTAAAATTAGAGGTTACCTCCTCGTCACTTTCTCTTTCGGCTACCAAGCAAATGTTTGCTTGAACTGATGCTTCTGAATCAGTATCAGATTCGGACGAATCCAAATCTTCCCATGTTGCCATCATGCTCTTCTTATTTTCTTTATTTTTCTTTGATTTTCTTTTCAGCAATGGACATTCAGACTTGTAGTGTCCAGGTTTATTGCATTCGTAGCAAATGATAGATGTTTTCTCGTTCTTGCCTTCATCTTGAAAGAAATCTCTTTGTTTCCTCTTGCTTTCTTCTTCCATATACGTCTGATCTTTCTCGAAATAAAAGATAATTCATCATCTTCTTCGCTTGAATATTGTTCAGATTCACTGATGTCGTCATTCTTGCTTTCTTCTATCTTTAATTCTTTTGATGATGAACTTTTCTTTTTCTGATTGTTGTGATTCTTTTGTCCAGCCTTTAATCCTATAGATTTATCCCGTCTGGGTTTATCTTCTGCATCAAGCTCCACTTCATGTATCTTCAGGGAATCAAGCAATTCATCAAGCTTTAATACGCTCAAGTCCTTATCTTTTTGTACTGCAGTGACCTTCGGTCTCCATCTTTTCGGCAGGCTTATGAGAATCTTCCGAATATGATCTTGATTATCATAGATTCTGCCAAGAGCTTTAAGTCCATTGACGATAGTTTGAAATCGTCCAAACATCTGATCGATAGACTCATCTTCCTTCATTTTGAACAACTTATACTGGTGTACAAGAATGCTTATCTTCGACTCTTTCACCTGGTTGGTGCCTTCGTGTCCAATGGATAGTGTATCCCACATCTCCTTTGCAGTTTTGCATCCATGAACTTTATCGTATTCACTTCTGCTTAAGGCATAACTCAGAAAGAACTTGGCATTTAAATTTAGTTGGAATCTTGCTTTTGTTCAGCTGACCATCTGGTACGTGGAATGACATTTCCTTCATCATCCATCGGTGTATACGGTCCATTCTCAATAATGTCCCAAAGGCCGACGTGTGTAGATTCAATGAAGAGCTGCGTCTTGTCCTTCCAATAATGATAATCTTCAGCATTGAACGCAGGAAGTCTTGTGATGGAGGCGCCTTCAGTTATAAAAACGTGTGATTCTGCCATGGATTTTTATCCTCACTTTCTAATGGTGGTTCTTGGAAACCGAGCTCTGATACCAATTGAAGTAAATCACCCGTTAATATAGACTTTACATTTAATATACAAAATGCACAAGAAGGGGGTTGAATTGTGTATTCTTTTTCGTGAATACAATTCCCTTTTATATTCCTTTGAAAACTAACTTTTTCAAAGTTATTAAGTGAATATCACAACTGTTATATGAAAATAGCTTCAAGATTAAATCGCAAATAATTTCTATATACTTGTATATGAACAATAGAAATTAAAGTAAAGAATTTAGAAGTTGGCACAGTGATTTTATCCTGGTTCACCCCAAACCGTGGGCTACGTCCAGTTCTCAGAATCCTTTATGAGATTTCACTATTGTTCTCAAAATGTACAAGTATTCTTTCTATACAGAGCCTCTTCAGGTCTCTTACACCAAGTATTATTTTCACTCACTCAGCCTCTTCAGGCTCTCAGCTTTTCTTATCTCTTACAAGAAAGATATTGCAAGCTTTGTTACAGTAATGATAGCTCTAGTGTTTCGTACAACAAATACAGTATTTGCTAAGGATCAAAAACTTAAGATCACTATCTTAAAATCACTAACTTTTTCAGTCTTCGACTCCAACTTGTATTTATAGCCTTCGTCTTTAACTACTTCTTGATAACTGTTTCTTTCTTCTTGTTTCTTGATTCTTATAGAAACCGTTATTCAGTTGAGATCTGTAACTAACTCAAACTGATTAACCGTCCGACGTACTATCGGGTCTTCATCTTCGTATCTTCTTACTTTCCGCTTCCTTCTTACTTTTGCTTCCGTCTTAGTTTGCATCCGTCTTAGTTTCTTCCTTTTTAATTTTGCTTCTGTCTTACTTTTGCTTCGTCTTACTTTTGCTTCCGTCTTAGTTCATTCCTTTTGACTTTTTCTTTCGTCTTAGTTTTACTTCCAATCAAAACGGTTCATCAATTTATAAAATTATTATTATTTGATTTTCACCAAAATTATTAGACATGAATTCATTTTGACTTAACAAATTGTTATCAGCAATACAAATAGATTCAGAAACTTTGAATGCTGAATGTACTATAACTCACCAGAAAATCTTACCTTCTATTTTACAGACTCCAGAGATAGAATTGAAGTTGTTACCTAATTGCCTAAAATATGTCTATTTAGGTGATGCAAAGTCATTACCTATAATTATTTCAAAAAGGTTGACTAAAGAGCAAGAGGAATGAGCAGTATCACTACTTAAGCAGTACAAAACTGCAATTATGCAGAAGTTGGAGAGGAAAAAGCCACGTCGAGCATAATGACTTTAAACAAATCGGGAGGCAATTCGAAATATGATAGTTGTTATTAATTTTGTTTTACTTATATATAGTTTGCATTTGTTTTTTAAAAACATAAATTTATTGACTTAAGGGAAAAAGGGGTCTTAAAATTTTAGACTACTAAATCTCATAGGGCGAGATCTCACCTTATGTAATTTAGTGTTCTAGAGTTAAGACCTTAAAATTTCAGACTACTAAATCTCATAAGGTGAGATCTTGCCTTATCTAATTTAGTATTCTGGAGTGAAGACCTTAAAATTCCATACTACTAAATCTCACAAGGCGAGATCTCTCCTTATGCAATTTAGTGTTCTGGAATTCCAGATTACTAATCTCATAAGGCAAGATCTCACCTTATGTGATTTAGTGTTATGACAAAAAACTTCAATTTATTTTAATATCCCAATTAATTATTTAATTTTTATTTATTGAAATGTTTTTTTACATTTTTATTTTTATTTTTATTTATTATTATTTTTTAAAAAGGAACACCATAACCCTAATCTGTTTGTTTCTCCTTTGGCTGACCAACAAGAAGAACAACACGTAGCTGTGCACCTTGTACAACTCTCCACCAGCTTGCACAATTAATAACTTCTCATCCACACAACAAACTTAAACAAGCAGTCTAACAACAGTCGCACATTCGTAGCACATCTCCTTTCTGATGTTCACACCTCAGGGGAGTCCCCTATTATTTATTTTCTTTGATTATTTTTGATGAGTTGTGAGTATCTTATGCATACATTAGGGACATCGTATGATTTAGGTGTGAGGGAGAGAATGTTTACATTATGATGAACGATGTGATTTGTGCTTGGGCTCATGATATGTTGATTCATATATTAATTATTTCTCATGATAACTTCATAATTTCCTTATTGTTATTTATGAATAATTCTTAAGTTAGGATACATTTTTGGTTTAAGATCTAATGCATGAGAGAGACAAGCATGATTAGTATTTTCATTAAATTGTTTCAAGTATCTCATTGATTTTATTGAATGAAAGTGTGCAAGACTTGATGCATTTTTGACACCTAAGTGAGCTTTAAGCTTAAGAGCATTCATCACATATATGCTCATACATATCTTTTCGTTGTGTGTTATCAAACATCGTTTGTTTATGCTAGAATTTGCTTTTGAATACGTTTTAAGACCATATTTTTGATGAATTTGTGTATAAAGATGATGAGGGCATTTAGGATAACCATTTTTTTAACCCAAACAAGACTACCTTACTTTTTATCTTTAGAAAACCAATTTAAGTCTTATATTTTTTTACTGCATAATAACCTTGTTAGAAACCAATTTACCCTTTTGGTTGTTGATATCCTTAATGATTTTGAATCCCTAAATTGAAGGAATTGTACCAACTTATTTGCATAGGATTTTGAACATTTCTATGAAAAATAAATTATACAATTGAAGTTGCATTGTTTTGATTTTTTATAGAATGGGGGAGAAGTAACAAAAAAATCCTCTTGATATTTTTGTTCAAAAGAAAGAGAGAAAAAAAGAAAAAAGAAAAAGAAAAGAAAGGAAAAAGTGATCGAAAGAGATGCTATTTGAATCTAGTGAATTTTGACTTAAGTTGAAACTTGTGTAGACAAGTTTGTATGATTCCCTTCAATTTATTTAGCCAAAAAGTTCTTTTTTTCATACCTTACCTAAGCCACGTTACAACCCTTATAAAGTCCCTTTGATTTTTGCAATAAGTTCATTTTGTTTAGAGGTGGAGATATGATTCTTGAGCAAGCTTATAGAAATACTTGCTATGTTTTGATTTGAGAGCATAATAAACCCCAAACACTTGGAGCGTATAGAGTGAAATCCTTGTGAGGGTGTAAGTCTTGTTTATTTGATTTTGACGGGATTGATGAGATGCTATGTTTTAACAATGTGTCCTATAAGTGCTTATTATCTCGATTGTTATTTTATCTTAACCCTTTAATGTGAATTAAATTTCAGATATTTTTAGACGGCATGAAAGGAGATGAGAGGTTGTTGTGAAGAAGATCAATGTATTGAATTGATGTATATTTGAGGACAAGCATGAGTCCAAGGTAGGGGAATTTGATAAGACGTTATCTTGCTATATTATTTGATATTATCTTATTTGTTTTAGATTTATTTTGGTGCTTAAATATGAAAATTAATAATTGTTTTGTTTTGGGAGATGAAAAATAGAGATTGCATCAAAACGAGACTCTATTAATGATAATCACAAATTTTGGATGAAGTAAAGAGATTGCTACGATGGATAAGGCTGATCACTTGAAGAGTTGGAGTTTAATTAGGAAACTTCCTTCTATCCTTATCATATAAGAGATTGAATTTGTTTTAGATAGACATCTTTACAAATTAGAATTAGATCAGAAAACCATATAAAAGGGATGTTTCTCACAACAGAAAAGGGTTCTCTCTTCTTACATTTTTTGCAATTCGTAATCTTTCTTCTATTTTTGTTATTGAAGCAAAAGCCATGTGTGGTTAAACTCAATCGTTCTGATTTAAGGGGATTTGATATTTTAGTTGTAACCTTGTGAGGTTTTGTGTTATTACCTTTTATTCACATTTAAATTCAAGTATTTCTTGTTTTGAGTTCTCATATTTCATGAATGATTAATATTGGTTAGTCTGACAATTTAATTTAATATTGATTAGTCTATTGCTATCTAGGAATTCAATGATTCGTAATTGTCATGAAGGATTGGTAGAAGTAGAAAATATGTTATTTAAGAAATTGCATATTTAACTTATGATAAATAAGAAAACTAAGTTGAATAATTGTAGCTATCTTGATTATTTAATTTAGGGCTAGTCTTTTTCACTAAACTTATTGCTATCATTTATTTGATACGTAATGCTATTACACCCAGTCAATGGATGTTCAGTGTTGGTTTGGATGCTGGGTTTGAACCAATTAATTTAGGAGAGTTTGAGACTTATTACGGCTATCCTAATATGTTTTGGACTAACTACTTGAATCGTAAAAATATTCTTTTTAGACCAATGATTAATGTTACAATTAGATGAGAACTTTCCCTTGAATCGGAGTTTGGTAATCTTAAGTTTCTCACTTTTATATTCAGTTGATTTAATTTAATTTCTTTTTAGTTTTAATTAATCCAAAACCCCTTTAATTTTATTACTTGAAATTAATATAATAATGTTTAATTCTCTAGGGATTCGACCTGATTCTACCACTACTACAAAAAGTTTGGTGAATCAAAATTATTTTGAGGGCTTCAACAAACTGACCAATGGGCATGTACAATTTGATATTCTTGATGCCCAACAATCAATTGAAATTAATTCCGCTGATTGTGGTAGTTTTATTAGTAGTGATGAACATCGAAGTGGTGAAAAACCTGGAGAACCATTGTGAAGATGAATTACAAATATTAGGCATAATTTAACTAATGTAGCCCCATATTAGAGATTGGAGTTGGAGTTTGAAATGCAAAAGAATTTAAAGATGTTATAGATTATGCAGTATAAATATGATACAATGTTAGGTTGAAGAAGAGTGAAAGCCATAGGATCACAGTTGGGTGTATTGAGGGATGCCTATGGGAGTAGTATGTTGGTTTTGAAAAGAACAAAAAATATTTTAAAGCGAAGATATATAATCCTCATTATAGTTGTTTCACTACCAAAAAACTAAAATTAGTTTCAACTAAGTTCCTTTTAAGACATTTTAGGGATAGAATTATTAATATGTCTAGTATCTCAATGACAAAGATTGTAGAAGGGTGCAGAGAGAAATTTAATATATTTGTTAAGTAAGTATAAAGTAGCAAAAAGGAGACTGAGAAAATAGAGGGCAATTAATTTTATGAATGAATATGCCATTGTAATGTATATGAGTTGTAGATTAGTAATGCTGGTTCAACAACGGAGTTACAACAGGCAAAGAATAAAGATACTTCTTTGTTATAGGTATAAAAAATTATATTTATTCATATAAACAAACAACTACAGTAAGGTTATACATTTTATTCATACTTCTTTATCTCTTTTTTTATGGTTCAAAAGGTTAGACATTTTTTTTTGATGTCATAAAAAGATGATGGAGGCAAATTTTGGTATTGATGGTTGCTTTTCGAAGATAGAATTTCAAATTCAGTTATTAATTGCAATAGTACGGGATGGTGATAGAGGGATGTATTCATTAAATTGGGTTGTTATGGAGGTAGAAACAATAATTCATGGAGATTGTTTATAAATCTATTGGCTTGTAACTTAGAATTGGATAATAATGAAGGACTTGTAATTATATTTGATATGCAAAAAGTATCTTATGCTTCATATATTTATAATTAATTAGAATGCAACTTCTTTTATATTAACTAAAATTTTGCTATTGTTTAAGGGACAAGTTAGAGTTGTAGAAGAGACATTTACTAAATGCCACTCATTGAATGTGAGCTAGACACATATTATGCAGTTCACATATGAACTAAAAGGGAAAATATTTGTAGAAGCAGTTTTGAAATTATGCATAGAAAACATACGTAGAAGATTTCAACAAGTAGCTAAAAAGACTAAACCAAATAAAACTTGGATGTGCTTCAACATTGCTTGAATATCTTAAGGAGAGGTAGGAAATATGCTACCAGTCTTTTGAATTGAAATGCCCAGTTGCTGACAACAATATGAGCAAAACCTTTAATCGATGTATCTTACCAGCAAGAGATTGGCAAATTATTAGTATGCTTGAAGCAACTAGAACCATGGTGCTAAAGAGACATGCATATTTGAGAGAAGTTTTATATGCTTGGAAGCTAGACGTTGCATCGACCATTATAAAGAAATTGGAGAAGAAAAAAAAAAGATGTAATGCAATGGGGAATAGTGTGGAATGGAAATGGGGCATATGAAGTGTCAAAGAGTAATGGCAAACATACTATAAAGATTAGTGACTCCAATCATGTAGTTCTCGTGCATGGAATTTATATGGATACCTTTACAAATAATTCGATAAGTGCTTTCACCATTCCAAAAAAAATGTTAAGACATTTGTAGATGGTTGCTATAAGAAGGCTTAATTCCTCAATTTATATAAGCATACGTTACATCCTATTAATATTAGGGGTGCATTTTTTTGTTCTGTGATTAATGCAAAGGTGATACACCTACCACGTAAAAGAATCATACTAGGGAGACCAAAAATAACTAAAAGAAAAGGTCCAAATAAGCTTAAATGTTAAAAAATACAAATAAATTATCTCAGAAGGGATATGTATCAAAATGTAAGAAATGTGACAATTCTGGCCATAACTCTAGAAAATGTAAAAACCTTATTTGATTGCAAACCTTCCATTACTTAACGTGCCTTGCTTCATATATCAAACTCACATTGTTACTTCTATAATATTTATTAGGTCTTAATCGAGGTATCTTTACAGGTATATAACCATTCAATTTTTTTATAAATATATCTTAGTTGTAATAATTGATGATTTTGTTACATTTTATTAATATAGGTTATTAGTGCAAACATATTTGAAGATATTGTTATACCAAGTCAATAAATCAATACTGTAAGTTTAATACATGATTATCCATTACATATTAATAATCAATTCAAATGAATATTGTGAATGATAGTGTGTTTCTAGGTTGGTAACTCTTTACATAGTAGTGAATTCAAGCTATCATTTAAGCTAAAGGGTTAAGGTTCAAAGGATAATCTAACATCACTTTTCAACAGCTCACGAACAACTTTCTTAGTCAACCGCAAATGAGGAAAGCAATGCGACATAGAATCAAGGTTGTGGTATGTGTTGGCAATCAGTTTTTGACGGATGTATTGTTTGCATAATACTATATGAATGGATAAATGGATGGATGGATGTTGCTGGTACTTTCTTTTTAGTTAGATTGGCATGTATATATATCTGTCACTTTTGAATATGAATTCTAACAATCATAAATATAATTTTCACTTTGTATATGAATTCCAAATTTATATCTAATAGTGATGTGTTTTCCATTATTAGTTAATGAATTCCAAATATATTACTGTTATGAATTACTAAATATTCCAAATGTTAATAGAATTTCTATTACAAACGATGAGAAATAAAAGAGAACAATTATATTTAATATGTTATATTATAGGTGTTAATAGAAGCTTTAATGCACAATCATATTATTACATTCATTAGAATTCAAGTTTAGAACAAAATATTGCAATTCAGTTTCATTTTCCCACAATATTTTTGAAAATAATACTAACCATAAGCACAACAAACCCTATTATAATAATTATTAAATAAATTTCAGCTTATTTTTCTCTTTTTTCAATAAACTAATGCCTTCATGAGTTTTGTTTGCTTATCAATTTCCATGGTTATACATGTTTCAACAGTGGTTGCTTGGGTCTCTTTCTTTAATATATTTACTTCTTTCTTTAATTTATACATCACTTAAATATCCTTATCAGTAAATTTGTCATTGTGCCACTTGAAAAAAAATCATATCTTGTAACCTGAAATAAAATCAATTAATAAAATAAACATTATACATATCATCATTCTTAACTTATTAAAAAAAATCAAAACTTGATATTTTTTGGTGTTTGTAAAATCTCCTTCTTAGGTTATAATCACTCGTTGAATCTCTTAGAGTGACTTTTAACCAACAATATCAAACTACATTACCATCATTTGAATTTAGTATTGTATTAGTAGAATACATGGGGTCTATAGCTTTAGGAGGTCACTACAATTAGCACAATTGAATTACCAGAGCTTAAATTCATATATCAACTAACAAAGGACAATACTAAACCAACAGTAAAATTAGCTAATGGAGTAGGTGAATTTTAGTAGGAAGTAATGAAGTAGAGGTTGGCCCCATAAAGAGTTTGCACGTTACACATTAGGGAGGATAAGGTTTATCATATGGTGGCTTCGTTTTTTTCCCCCTCATTTTCTTAACTATATATATAACCCGCAATTATGTAAAATTATATAAAGACTATGCATCTTAATGTCTGGTTGCAACCCCATGATGGAGGGACTATAAAATAATTTTCTTACAGTACTAAGCTTCCCACTTTTACACATTCCAGCAATTAATATACTACAGGTTACAATATCAAGCTTTATACCAGACTCAAGCATTAGTTGATAAATTCTGTCTAAATCATGAAGAAAGCCATTGCAGCGAAGATAGAAGCCAAGTTGTCAGATGCAAGAGATAGAGGCCATAATAGGTGCGAGAGACATAAACAAGATAGAAGCTAGAGCAGGTGCGAGAGAGAAAGTAAGCGTATGAGCTGCAAGGAATGAGAGGGGGAATCCAAAGCAATGCGACATGTGAGATAGAAGTTAAGAAGAAGCAAAAGCAGGAGAAAAGTTTAAGAGTTTGCTCTAGAGAAAACAATTTAGGGATTTAAATTATTTATGTAATCTAATTAGCTCTTAAGATTAATTCTTATAATAAAAATATTTTAATTTTAATTTCTAAAATTTGATAGTAAATTATATTATCTCACGTGACATTAATATTACAATAAGACTCATTATCATATTGTAACAAACAATAAATAATACCACGGTTAATCCTGACAAATTTTATATCTATTTAAAATCTATTTTGTATGCTTTAGAAATAATAAGTTTCAAATGCAGTCAGCACCACTTCAGCAGTCACACCCGTGGAAGTAACTCAGCAGCAGTAGGTTTGATCAGAAGAGAATAGGAAAGCCTTCAGAGAGTGGTTCAGAAGGAACTGCAATGATCTTACAACAAAACAGACTGCAAAGAGGGCAGGATTCAAACCTCAGCACCATGGGCAGGCTCAGCCAAGGGAGGGCAGAAAACAAAAAAGGAAGGTCAAGAAAGTAGGTAATTTTATTTGGAGTGAAGAAATTGCTGGTAGTTTTCACATGGCACAAGATAACGACAATGTAGAAAATGGTCAGTGGATTCATGCTGCAATGTTGTAATTGTCGAATGTTCTAATAGTTGTTTGCTTCATAGGGATATTAGGGTATCTGTGTTGATTATCTCCTAACTCTGGTTTTTAGTGTGTTGATGCAATGAGTGAAACATTATCTCAGGGAATTTATTGTCAGTATAGGGGGCTGTCTCTTTTGGCTTGGTATGAGATTGGCTTTATTTACAATCTCTAACTATGTACATAAACTCCTTTTCCTTCATTTATCTTATTATTGATTTGCCAAAAAAAATTTCAAATTATATTATGTTAAAAAAGTTAGGTTCAAATTACATTTTTTATTTAAAAAATATTCGAATTTAAACAAGCCAAAGCCATCTTTGATTTATGTGCATAAATGGTTCATGAGGAGTAAGAAAATAGGAAATTAGAATATTATTTCCTATTTCAGTAATTTTGTAATAAGTAGTACTCACAAAGTTATGAATACCATATCGGGCTTGGTACCGGATTGAGCTCTGAAACGGAACTGTACCGGTACCGGTCGGTACCGGGTACCGTTTTAGAAAATTTTTTAAATTTAAGAAATAGTCCCTAAAATGTTTAAAAATTGTAAAATAGTCCATATTGGTATATTATACAGTTGTACTGTACACTTTAATAGTTTACTGTTTACATCAACCATGCTTTCAAAAATCTTAATAATAAATAATAATGACAATTAATATGAAATAACAA
>JAOSBM010000009.1:17185495-17200425 GCA_027568955.1 Erythroxylum tenue | reverse complement strand
ATGCCACCCTCACGGGTCACGGGCTCGGATATCACCGTCAATATCGGGTTCGGGTCTTGCGGGAGTGGGGTGCTACAGATCTGGCATGGAAGAGGAGAGGGGATCTTAGAGTGGCTGAGACTGCTAAGGCTTCGGTGGTTGTAGCAGGTGGTGGGCGTCAGTAGTGGTGGGTGTCGATGTGTGAGAGAGAAATAAAATATTGAGAGAAACGATATGAGGCGTCGGTGGTGGTGGTGGGTGGCCTAGGTGTATGTGGGTTCTTGGTGGTGGCGGCAGGTGGGTGGTGGTGGGTGTCGATGGTTGGTGGGTCGAGAGAGATAGTGAGAATTGAGAGAAAAAAGTTGGGTGTGGGAGTTGGATAGGAGGAGAAGGAGGACAACAATGTGACGAGTGTCGGTGTGACGATCGTTAGGTTGGCGGTGGCTGTGACGATGAAAAGCAGAAGAAGAGAGCTGCGGCGTGAGCGAGAGTGTGAGTGAGAAGATGAGATGAGAGATAGGTTAGAGAAGAGAAGAAGAATGCATGCGTTTTAAGGATTTAGGGTTAAAATTTTAAATTTTTTTGGGCAAATATACTCTTAGAGTTTTAAAAATTCCTATTACTGATTGGTACGGTACAAAATAGTCTGGTACGAACCGATATTTAAATTGGGTACATATGACCTCGTATCTTGTAACGTTCTCATACCAGTACGGTACAAGACGCAAAACCATGCATTTGAGTACTTAAAATTGGACTATCCTAAAGTACTTGTAATGGAAGAAATTACTTGTAACTAATGAAGTTGAAAAGACCAACAACACAGCTACTCTAACTACAATATTAGTCCAAGTTCTGATTGAAAATCGGCTGAATACACAACTACTGATTAGATGATTAACGTCAATTCAAAATCTCCAAATCAACAAAAAAAATGAGTACAATAGTCTCGTTACCAGATGGTACCATTTTCTCATACTGTAGTCAAGCAGAGAAGTGAAAATCAACATCTTAGTAACCATGAATGATCTGGGAGCACTTATTCTTGATCCAACGAATGCCATTCTTCAAAGAAGCCTTGACCCTACCTTCCACACCGTAAACCTTATATTTCGCAACTCTCCTCTTTCTCTGCATCTCCGGATCGCTAAAACCCCAGGGCTGTGACACGCTCTGTCTCGGCCGATTAGCCCTAGTTGCAGCCGCCAGATCCGGCGACGCCGGCCGAGACGAGTAGATCTGGTTGTTATTCCCAAAGCTCCTCCCGCTCACGATCTCAGGTCTCCTCCCAACTCCGTAAGGCCTTTGACCGGACCCGTAGCGCTCCATCTTCGGTAAAAGAATCGTTCGCGCTTTAAGAAACTTCTGGTTTCATAGAAGTAAAGGGTATAGAAGGAAGCGAATAACAGGGGATGCTTGACTGACTTTTTAAGTTTTGATCTCTGTGCTCGAGGAAAATGTATTAAAAAAAGAAAATTTCAGAAAAAGGTAACAGAATAAATTAGAGAAAAAAAAAGGGCCTTTTCAGTGACTAGATTGAGATTCTCGTAGCTGGAAGGAACTCGAGGTTTATGTTCTTTTGGGCAGTGAACAGCCTTGACGTTCCTCTGGATTTATGGTTCTTTACAAAAAGGGACAAAACACGATTAAAGGTGTCTTGGCTCCCTCAACTCATGTAGGATTGTTCAGCTTACCAATCATGTCTGACGGGTATGAAATTTTTTGTTGAGTAATAGTTTGGAATCCATTTTGAGGCTCGCACCCCAATTTTGATACATACAGATGCAGCATTTCAAAACTTCCCCCTGTAAGGATTTGTTTCCTTTCAAGTTCATCGTTTATTCTATTGCCCTCAAACATTGGATTCCATTATCCCTACAACTACCAGAAAATAAATCTTGGATTTGGACAAAACATTATTCATGACAAATGTTTGCGGATACCAGCTCGAAATCTAATCCGTCATTGATCAGGCAACGCCTGTAACACCTGCTATATCCCGCAGTTGTCTTGTAAGTGTTTATACATGAGACATCAGCTGATTCAAAAACCTCCGTTATTATAGAATCAGGCATGCAAATTGGACGTGAACAAAGGGTTCAACACCATGAAATTTATGATCAGGATAGAGTTCAACAGAAAAAACAGAGTTATATTTCAAACAAAACTGTCGTCAGACAGTTCGGCTAAACGTAACCAGAGGGAGTAAGTTTAAGTCGGAGATCAACACCTACATCTTGTTCCGACAAAATCTTAATAGACAATCCAACAGAAGATGTGATGGTTGGAACGTGTAATGGTTGTGGAATACAGATTTGCCGAGAAGGACACGAGGTTATCAACAATGGTCTTGATCGGTAACGAATTGCTTGTGGCATGAGTTTGGCAACAGCTGCACTATTGTGGATAAACCCTCTTGGACTTGAAGGAGGAGTTGTTTTCACCGCCTGCGAGCTTAGTACAGGCGCCGCTGCCATGAACCGCTGATCACCGTGGTACAGTGCACGTCTTGCTCTTTGGCGCTCTCTCTTGTGTGCATTTTGGTGGCCTCCTAGTGCTTGTGAATTAGTAAAGGCCCTGCGACAAAAATCGCACTCGAATTTTCTGTTGTCTTCCAAGTTTACTGTTTTAGCTAGGATTTCATCGTGTTTAGTCAAGGGAAAACCAAACAGCTTCACTTGTGAGGTAGGCCTATTGTCAGATAGCTGGATTGAGTATCTGCTCTTTGCCATTTCTGTCGGAGAAGAACTTATCTTGTTCAAGTTGTGCGCTAATGCCTCTATTTATAGGGAACTGGTAAATTGGTACCGAGGACAAGATGAGAAAACTCTGCCTTTTGGTATCTCGTTAATAAAACTTTAGGTGTATATAATATCTTGTAAGGGAACATGATAGGATCATAAATTTGATAAATTAAATTAACCTTATGTTGGGAAATCAGAGCTAGATTTGATTCGTGTGCAATACCAATGTTTTAAAAACTGGACCGGACATTGAACCAGTCAAAGGAAAGATTTAAGGTTTAGAGGTTCAACCGGTAGTGAAGCATTATAAAACCAGTATATAATAAATAAGAAGTAAAACTTATAAGAATAAGTAAAAATAAAATATTTTATTGAAATAAAAATACACCAATGTTTATTATGATTTAACCTAAAAAGTATTAGAAAATAATTGTGTATATTATTGTCAGGGAAAAAATATACAACTAAAATAATTCTCATTATCAGTTGTAATAAAGAAGACAAGCAACAGTAGAATAGATACGCAAAAGACCAACAGATATTACTCACTTATTAAACTTCGCTCCAACAATTGCTCCACTTTATATAGCCTAATTGAAATATTGCTAGTTTTCAATTTTGGTGCTTTAGATCAATGAATTCAATAGTTGAAAGAGTTTATATAACTCAACTATCAAAATAAGAAATTGATACAAAATAGAGTTCTAAATGTTACAGAAATTGATATGAAATAGAGTTCTAAATGCTATAAAAATTGATATGAAATAGAGTTCATGTTACAAAACTTATCACTACCAAAAATTGATATGAAATAGAGTTCTAAATGTTACAAAAATTGATATGAAATAGAGTTCTAAATGTTACAAAAATTGATATGAAATAGAGTTTTAAATATTACAAAACTTACCACTACCAGAAATTGATAAGAAATAGAGTTCTAAATATTACATAAATTGATATGAAATAGAGTTCTAAATGTTACAGAAATTGATATGAAATAGAATTCTAAATGTTACAAAAATTGAAACCTTATGAAAATTTGTAGTTCTATACAGTGACAGACCGGTTGGACTGGTTTAACAAAAAACCAGACGGATGGTTCAAATCATTTACTTCCAGTTTCAATGGAATTTGTCGTTGATGAAGAAATCACTCAAGACCAACAAAGTTTCCTATAATCTCTTCTATGGATAACTAGGGAAGTTTTGCGTGTAAATCAGGTTTGCCCGTTCTTTTAACGTTGGATAAAATAATGAAGTTCATGAGTAGTGGATGATTCGCTAATAACGTTCAGATATTTTTTCCTTTACTCCGTATTTTATTCCGTGATCATTAATTTTCCTCCTCTTTAGAACCCAGCTTGGACAATACGAATATGTGAATGGGGAAAAGGCAATTCCAAGATTTTCTTGTACACTTCAAATATTTCCATTTATTTTAAGGATTAGAATTTACGCACAAATAAAATATTTTGAATTTCTCAAAGTGAATTTTCGATAATAGCTTTATCTAAAAAAGATGTACGTTGGGCTACATAATATGCTTTTGAGAAACAAGCTTTTAAAGTTAAAAGTGAATAAAAAGACAATAGACCGAATTCGTTGCGTATTACTAACACAAGCCCTCCATCGAAATCCATCTTTCCATTACGAAATTCAATTTTCCAAATTTCCTTTAATTTTTTAGTATTTTTAACAAAGAAACTAATTAATTAAACTCTAGTAATTATTTCATACAAATTAATTTTTTTAATTCGCTTAATCGTTATATTTATCTCTTTTAATAATTTCTTATTAAACAATTTTTATGTCTAGGATATCAAAGAGAACATATTCAACAGGTATACATACATTCAGTTATCAAATTATGAAGCGTTTTTAATTTGGCAGGTGAGAATGGCAACGATGACGATTTAACACATGAGAAGTCCAATCTTCCAAAGAATGTCCATTTGAGGGCAATTATTCTTGTCAACATAAGATCAACTACAGGAATCCAGGTGACTTAATTCAAAAATATCATTGCCCGGAAGGTTTTTACAAGATTTTAAAAATCGGACCGGACCATCCGGTCAGACCAAAAAACTTTGAACCAGTCGGTTTTTATACATAGAGGTTATTAGGTGAAACCGAACTAGACCATTAATCGGTTCAAGCTTTTTCTGGTTGGATCGGACGGTCCGGTCCGATTTTTAAAACCTTGTGCATTATAATAAATATGAAAATTTTTTGTATAATTTTTAAAAGTCAAGACCACTTAAAATTCAGACTTTATTTCGAAGTTTGATTCTTTTCTTGTCATTTTTTTAACCATTTCTGAAATTGCCTCATCTTAATTACCATAGGCACTTAAGTGCTTGACCTCAAACGACATCTACATAATGTGTTGAAAGAACTATATAACTATTGGAGAGAAGGTTAGACAAGAAATGATTGTTTCTTTGGAACTTAAGCCTATTTATAATAAGTTTTGGACATTTTAGTAATTTAATTAAAATAAAATTATATTTTCAATTAAGCTTTAATTAAAATTATAAGTAATTCTAATTAAAAAACTAATTGTGCCCAAATAAAATCTAATACCTCATAGTGATACTTATTTATTAAATATCTCATAAACTTTATAATTAAGTTTCTCAAACTTTATAATCAAATTTAACTTGATTAAAACACCTTCTCTTTTAAACTCATTCTTTGTGTGTGGCCTATATATATTAAACTTCTTTAATTTATCTTTAATTCTCTAATTAAATAATGTATATTTATAGATCAAGATTGACATCTGATAATGCATCATGATCACCCAAAAGAATGTCAAAGAGCTTTTGAATAACCTTTCTGGGTATAAATTTTCATATAATTTAATCATTTTATCATACAATGTTCCGATTAGACATAAAGCATAGAAATAATGTCTACTCTATTTGAGTCTAATCATATTAGTTCTCCATCGTTAGTAAATGATTCAATTAATAACATTTGAAAACTATTTTCAATTGTCATTCCATCTTAGGCAAAGATTTGCCGAATCAATAGTAAACGCGAATAGTGAAAATTCTCCTTGATTATTTTAGGATGATGTATCCTATTATAATCATTCAACTATCTTTATATAGTTTATGTTATATTCAATGACTACTGATTGATCTACTCTTCACTAAATTAGGTCAAATGGTCAGTTATATAATCATCATAATGAGAATTTTTATAGGCATAAAAGTAATGTTCCTAATAGATTTCTCATATATGGTTAGTTTAGTGAACTTGTTTTCTAACATGTACCAACTCATTTATTTAAGTATCGTCATACTTTAGTATATGAGATTGACTACTTATTTCATAAGGAAAAACGTAACATGTGCTAGTTCTTTACATTTTATTAATGTCCAATCTTAATAGAATAATGATCAAGAACAATTTAGAGATAATTCATAATGCAATATGAATCTCATAATTATAGTCTTTTTATAATTTCATTTGCAACATAAATTTGCCCCATAGACTTTATCAAATACATCTGAATATGTATAAGATAAAAAAATGTCTGTAAATAATTATGTAATTAAACTACAACCAACCAATTAGTTGTCGGACATAAACTAATACCTTATATACCATAAATTATTTTTTGATGTATTAATAAAGATTGCTAAATTAATAGATATATAATCTTATTTTATTTTGTTCCCTCTCAATGTTACATCTTCAAATACTTCAAAGATAATTTATGAAATCTCTCTAACCATTTGATCTTCTTAAATGAAAATAAGAAGATCAACATAATTAGTAAAGTTAAATATATTGTTTCTACTAAGAAAATATATAGAATAAGAATGACATATAAATAGAAATAACAAAAATATAAAATATTTTTAATGAGGTTCAGTTAATTAGGTGCACTTATGTTTTTAGGAGTTAAAAGTGACTAATTCTCTATTGAATTAATTTGATGGAGATTACAAATCTTTTATATAAAAACTAGGTTTATATAATTATATAAATTCTAATCGACACAATCTTATACAACTTATCGCCTTACTAAACTTAACTTAATTTAAACATGATTCTAATAAGTCTTAAAATCCTTTCGGAATTTGAATTCCATTACAAATGTATTTTTGTATAAGATTGTCTATAGTAAACATCATGTCCCAAGCTGTGTATCTCATTATTTCATTTCAAAACATGGACACAGGTATTGACACACAAGTGCCCTAAGTTGTGGACCATACTGCTTCTTTATGTACATGGACACGGGCTCCAATATGCTCATGTTCCAAATTGTGTCCTCTTTGAAAATTTCTTAACCATGCTAACATACTCTTGTTCTGGCCCATATCATCACTTTTTTTTTCAGAGTAGAACACCCTTTGACACACAATCATATTTACCCAAAAACTTCCAAGAAGTGCTCATTCTTTTTGAAACTTCAAGATTGTATACTTGTATATATGAGTCATACACAACAATCTCTACCTTAATAAATATACCCTTTATAAGTTAGGTTTTAGCCTCTTCTAACAATTCAAGACATTAATCAAGTTCGAGCAATTTTGAAAATTTTCCTGATAATTGACTTTGTGAACATGTCAGCTACATTATCAATAGTGTGAAACTTCTTTAACAAGATCTTTCTATATACAGTCAATTCCATGATCTTATGAAGCCTCACATCTACATGTTTAGTCTTTGTTTGATACATGTAATTCTTTGTCAAATGCATGACAATTTGCCTATTATAGTGTATTCAAACTCCCACCTTAATTTATGCTCACTTCCTTCACTATGCTATTAAGTCATAATGCTTCCTTAGTAGCCTCTACCACTGCCATGTACTTTACTTCAATTATAAAAAAATGTAACCATAGACTCTAATGTTAATTTCTAACAAATAGGCTCTTTTACAAGAGTAAAAGCATACTATAAGACTTTCTATTATCTAAATCTCAAGTATAGCCTGAATTTATATATTCTATAACCAAAGGGTCACCTTACTGATTACTAAACACATTCTCATGATTTAATACAACTCTTAAGTACTTAAACATCCACTTGTTGCTTCTTAATGATATCTTTCATATTTCAACATGTACATACTAAATTGACTAATAAATGAGCCAAATTTAGCCTGTTACAAATAATTACATACATTAAATATCCATCTATTCTAGCATATGGAACCTAAAGACATATCATCAACCTTTACATCTATTTTGAGGCACTAGTTTGGGAAATGTTTGAATTGATTGCCAATGAAGTACTTAGATTTAGAGTTTTCACATGTTTAACCTTGTTTATTTCAAATTTGTCTGATACCTTCACAATGTAGTTGGAATGACATAAGCAAAAGTTTCTAAATCTCATATCCCTTTAAGTATCCATTTCTAGTATTTTTTAAGTAGTATTAAAATCTTTCATCTTAATTTTTCTTCCAACAAGGCCTTTAGTTCAATCATACTCTTTACAATAATTAATATATCATCAATATGTAATAATATAAAAATAAGTGATCCATTGTCAAGGCTCTTAATGTATACACAAGAATCATATTCATAACTCATATAGCCAATTCGGATCATATATGAGTCAAATATTTTATACCATTATATGGAGATTAATTCAAGTAATAAAGTGAATTTTTTAGTCTACATATTAGATACTCCTTTCCAGGTTAACCAAATCGTTAATGTTACTTTATGTAAACTTGTTCCTTTAAGTTACCATAAAGAAAAATTGCATTATTTCCATCAACTCTAAGTGCATTATAAACTAGCTACCAATGCCATCAAAGTCCCTAATAGAAACATGTAGAACCATCAGGGAAAATATTTCATTATAATCAATCCTCTAACGTTATACGTATTTGTTCACTATTAGTCAAGTTTTGAACGTTTTTCTTTCTTGTATAATAAATCCACCTCCTCCACTATTGCTTTCATCCATCTATCTTTCTCCTAATTGTTCATAATGTCCTAAAAAATAGTTGGATCCTTATTGCTTATAATGAGTGTGAATGATACTGAGTCTTTTCAACTATATCTATTTGGTGGCATAATTAGGAATGACATTTTTGGCTCAATGCAACCTAATATAGCCTAAATACCTCCACGAAAAGAATATCATTTTAGTAACAGTCTAAGCATACTCAAACCACATGTCTTGAGTCATGCTTGGCTTTAAGTTAAGCTCGGGCTACATGTAATAAGAGTTAAGTTAAGTTTGGCCAGAGATAAGCCTGATCTATTACCATCCCCATGATTAATGGTACGCCTTATTTTATCAATGACTATAATATGTTGATGCTCTTCTTTGACATCGTTCTTAAACCAGAATTTTTATCCTTTTTCAAGACTGCTCCAAGTTGATCTAGTTCCATTTGTACCACCTTATGTTAATCCTAACATATCCTTTCCATATAATTTCCTTAATCAATGTTACATCCCTACTTATTACCATTTATAGTGTTGGGTCCTAACATTTGTATCCCTTTAAACACTTTGGCCAAAAGTACATTTTGAACCTTAACGTTTACGTCAAAATACAAATGTAATCCTAAAATTTGAAGCTTTCAATTTGAACCCTAATGTTTACAAAATGTTCAGAATAGACCTTAAGTGGATGAAAATTTTAATAGAGTTAAATATTTGTGAGTTAAATATCATGTCAGTAATGATGTGACATTATTTATTATTTACCAATCCAAAAAGTGAGCTCCTCTGCCATGTGGCAGAGTAGGACCCATTATATAAATTATAAGAATTTATTTACATTAATTTATATTAGTACTAAATTAAGGAATTCACTAACTAGGAATTCAATTCTTTTGCAAGTTTCCTTATTGTAAGAATCACATGTATTTTCATATATGCGTATCAACTAAGTTGAGTTCCTAAAACCTACTCCTTTCGTCTTATAGTGAGGATCAATCTCTTGATTTCTACTACTACCCCATTATTTAGGTGAAAACTTTATGGGGTTTATATAAACCTCATATTTTTTTTCTCTATCTATTAATGAAAAAAAAAAACAATCAATATAAGATATCATACCATAAATGTTCATTGACAATTGAAGCTAAGGTTAAGCTTTACCGATTCAAGGATGAGAAAAAACTATAGGGATAGGAGAAGCACAAGTAATGGAGTTCGATCTAAAAGGAAAAACATAGTTTGTAGCCTTACCTTCAGTTACCCTCCATAAAGATTTCTACTTTAGAATTGCTTCTGCTTCTTAACGTCATTCCAACTTATCCACTTGGTCGAACAAAGAAAATTCACAAGGAATAGAAGGTGTGAGGCATCCTAGTGCTGTGATGACTCGCATGATATTAGTCTAAATAGAAAAAGACTTATTAAAACCATCAATATTTGCTTTGCAACGTCTTAAATTGAGGGATGGTTGGTGGTTCCCACCCCAAATCAACCGTCAAGAAACTACCCTCCACCACATCTGGAAGCTCCCACTACAAGTCCTAGTAGGAATCCTCCTCCATGATGCATGCCACTAAATAGCCACTAAAATCCAAACCAGGTGAACCCAAACATCTAAAAACCTTTTCAAATTCAAGACCATGGCCTACGCCTAAAGTCGCCTTAGGCCCTAATGATTTAATACTTTTTCCTGTGGTACCGCCTCTTTAATTCTTGAACCTAGGTCCACCTTTGGTTCCAAATTACGGATTCCATATGCTGGAGTGCCAGGTGTTTATCCACACTGACAGCAACATCCTTTTATACTTTGCTCTCTCGCTAGATTACCAAAACATCCTTCCCCAGTTGCTACTATTTCCAATTAGTGAATTCCTTAATTAGGGATCAATATAAATTAATGTAAATAAAATTTTAATTTTATATAGTTGGCCCATGCTGTCACATTATAGTGAGGCCTACTTTTTAAGTAAAATAATAAGTAATGTTATGTCATGATTGGCGTGACATTTAACTAATTGACATTAACTCTGTCAATTTTTTCGTTTACTTAGGGTCTATTATGAATATTTTGTAAACATAGAGCTTAAATTGAATGCTTCGAAATGTTATGATTGAAATTGCATTATGATATAAATGTTGAAGTTTAAAATATACTTTTGGCCTAAACCTTTAGAGTAGCCAATGAAAGTACACTTCTTTGATTTTAAATCAAACTTAGACATATCATCATTAAAAATATGAATGTAAGTAGGACATCTAAATATCTTCAATTTTGAAAGATTATGTTATTTCCTTACCACAATTCCTTTGCACTCGTTCAGTGATGTCCAGAGTGATCTTTTAAAGAGGTAACACACCATACTCACTACTTTCACTTAAAAAACATTAGGGAGCCATGTAGTCATCTTTAAAAACTTGGCCCTTTCAGTTATGAATCTATTAATCTTTTACAAAACACCATTATGTTATAGCATTATTCAAACTGTATAATATCTTAGAATTCCATACTCCATATAGAATATCTAAAATTGCAAGCTTATATACTTAGTATTGTTGTTTGATCTTAGTTACTTGATTTTTCTATCTATCTAATATTTTACCTAGCCTTTTATGCCTTGAACTTTGTAAAGACCTCAAAGTTATGCTTTAATAAGTACACTGAGACTTTCCTTAAAATTGTTCAATAAATCTTATAAATTATTGAAAAGTCTTTGATTTTGTGCTTCTCCATCTTAAATGTCACTTTAGATTATTTATCAATCATTAAAAATATACAAAAATCTAATTTATAGTATTTGATGTCCTTTAATAGGCTCCGTTTGTGAAGTTTTGTCATGAACATCTTATAAGCCAACACTATCATCATCTAACTCTACTACAATAACCTATTTATATACAACTATGTTCTCTATTAGTTTGTGGATGTTTCTTGCTAGCCTTGGCCTTTTTATTATAGTCAACGCACCATTTATCACCTTAATATTGTCTCAGTCAGTTATATTGTCAAAAGCGCTCACATGTAAGGTGTCCAAAGAGATCAAGTTCTTTCTCAAATATGACACATTCTAATATTGCATGACATCCTGACAACAACATCAAACATTTTGATCATAACCTATCATATTGTGGTGATTTCTCAAGTTTATCATCCTAAATACAAATATACCTAAGTTACTTGATATGTTTAACACAAACCAATCCTTATTTAATGTTGTATGATGTGAGAATCTCGTATCCAAAATCTATGAATCCTATAGTTGATGGGTTGAAATGTAGAGAATATTAGCATAATTAACAAATCATCAAATTTCCTTTTGTCATCATGTCTTTTCTTGTTTAGACAGTCCTTCCTAAAATCTCCAATTTGCTCGCACTTATAGTATTAGACTATTTTCATACTTTTGAAGTTATATCTAAAACTCCCCTTTGACGAGTCATACTTATACTTCTTCCTCCTACTATCATAATTTCCCCTTACATATAGTCCTTCAACTTGAGAACTTTCTCCGGTATTAAGTTTCTATTAGATGTGAGTCAATAACGAAATAGTCATGTCTTTCACAAAAATTGTCTTATTACCTAATATGAGAGTAGTCATCGAATATTCATATGATGTAGGTAAAAAGTAAAGTAGAATCATTGCTTATCTTGATTCGTTATGGTCACCTCAAGTTTTGACAGTCATTGACTATATATATATATATATATATATATAGTTATCCTATTAAGGAATGGGCAGGGATAGGGAAAGAGCCGAGGGAAAATATGATTTTTGCAGACTGCTAACTAGTTACATCACCAAGGGAAGGGGAAAGCTCTTCAAGAAAAGAGGTCACTCCTAACCTTGCAAAGGCATAGCCGGTTTGAGAGTAGATGGGACTGAGATCAGCAGGTAGCAAAGGAAATGGTAGCTGGTCTTTGTATAACTGCTTTTAGGTCTTAGTTGATCACTTTTGCTTTTATACACACACACACACACACACACACACACACACATATATATATATAGGCCAACAAGAATAGAATAGAAAGAAAAACAATAAGAATATAAGAAGATTTCTATCAAGGTTCGATTAATTAGGTGTACTTATGTCTTTGATAGCTAATAACAACTAATTTTCTAAAGAAATAATTTGAATATTATACAAGTATAATTGTATAATTGTATGTAGTTATATAATTTTATACAAGTATAATTGTATGTAGTTATATAATACAGACTTATACAACTTGCCCCTTTACCAAATTATTCTAACTTAAAGCATTATTCTAATATGGAATCTTTCTAGCGTTACAACTTCATAAAAAAATACATTTCCATATAAAGTTGATTATTATGTACACGGTCTTAGATATGGCCATATTCTAGGTCGTATATTTCACTATCTTTTTCAAAAACATGGACATAGATTCTAATATGCTCGTGCCCCCATGCTATAGATCTTATTATTTTTCTGCATATATAGACATAAGCTTCAATACGTCTGTGTCCGAAATTGTCTTCTTCAAAAAAATCCTCTACCACATCAATATTGTCGTGTTCTAATTTATATTTTCACTTTTAATTGTAAAAAAACACGTTCAAACAGACAACCATATTTATCTAAAGACTTTTGAAAAAAAAAAACTAATTTGCTTTTCAAACGTTCAAAATTGTATGACCGTGTATAGAAACCATTCACAATCGTTTCTTATTATTATCCTGTCATCGGACTTGGAATCATGCCTAGGAATGGGGAAAAAAGTCCTACTCGGCAAGTGTAAATCATGCATTAACATCCTGACAATGATTGATTCTATCTGAACGCCAGGAATAAGTCATATGGATCTTTGGCGGTGATCCATGTTTCATTCTTGACAGTTGTGATATTAAGGCTGTCTGTTACCTTCAAATTATGTGAACATGTCAAGTTGGTGTTGGCGTAAAGGCCTAGTCATGATAATAAATCTATGGCCTTGATTCGAAAAATACACATACTCTTGCCGCATGTCCCCACCTTTGGCTCCGGAATTACTTTGTCGGATCTCTTTAATATAATAAATGGAAAAACAAACTCAGAACATTAAAAACCATAAAACGCTAGGTCTAATTAATTCTCAGAACCTGGAAAAAGTCAGTTCAGTGTGGGAATTCGGAGCTGGATGGTAATTGAAGTACAACACGGTAATAGCTGAAGCGTGGAAGCGAGATTTAGAACAAGAGGCCTGACGTACGTTCTAATCCTAATATTGGCCAAGGAGCTTGTCGTACATTGAAGATGATACTTCATTACCACCGTTAGAATACCATCACGTGTCAGCTTGTTGTTTGTAAGTTGATAAGATGGTTTTTGTCGGCCACCTAACTGCGCATGCATGGACACTTTCAATCGTAGACTACCACGTCTAGTGTAAGTCATGCTTCAGTTCATATTTCCTCCTGTAAATGTATCGTGTCTTTGTAAACATAATCTCATGACAGGATTTAAAAATTCACGTAACTCAGATGTATGTATTTATATTTAAAAGTCTTTTCTTTTATAGACATGGAGTTTCTAAATATTAACCTTCCTCCACTGCTGAGTAATGCAGAAATGATTTATAGACGCAAGCTTTTTATCTAATCGGTCTCTTTCTTAAATTTTCAATCTAACTATTCGCAAGGATAGTATTTTATGAGAGGACAAAAACTTATTAGGCAGAGATAGAATCCTAATATACTTTAAAAAATGACAATCATCAATCAATTTTAAAAATTCCCATTATAATGTGGTAAAAGTGTAGTAGCAGTGTCTCAGAAATCCAGACGTAAAGGGCAAGCCATGCAAAGACATAAAGAATCGTTTTAAATAAATCAAGAAAAGTCAGTTGTTAGATGACAGTTAATAAACTGCTATAAGTATCGTGGATTTAAAGAAGATGTATACACATTACTTTTCAATATCAATAAAATCATCAGAAGCCTCAACCAGTGGTTGAGCCTTTGAAAACCAAATACTCTGTTTGTCTCTGTTTCCGTTCTCATTCTTTCTCTCTCTAGTTTTCCTGCTGTTTTTTCATTCTTTCTTTAATAATTCTTCTTTGCACACTTTAGATAGTTGTATGATAGACAGATAGTAACGACTACAAATGGTATCAGAGCATTATTTCTTGAGGGACCTGTGAGTGTGTGATTAAGTGAGGAGCTTTCTTGAAGATCTGACATTGATGATTGTCATTGGGGTGCTGTGATTTAGAGGAGTTCATCGGAGATGGCTGAGAACTTACCTCAGGGCCTGCAGCCTCCAGTGTTTAATGGT
>JAOSBM010000009.1:17174428-17185395 GCA_027568955.1 Erythroxylum tenue | reverse complement strand
TACTTTTCAATATCAATAAAATCATCAGAAGCCTCAACCAGTGGTTGAGCCTTTGAAAACCAAATACTCTGTTTGTCCCTGTTTCCGTTCTTGTTCTTTCTCTCTCTAGTTTTCCTGTTGTTCTTTCATTCTTTCTTTAATAATTCTTCTTTGCACACTTTAGATAGTTGTATGATAGACAGATAGTAACGACTACAAAAGTTCAAAGATTCATTTATTAAATTATTAAATCCCTTAAGCGTCTTTTTAACATATGAGTCACTTAAAGGATTTATTTCCAACATTTTCTCATTTTACTTACATTGTTTTATGCAATCTATTTGATCAATAATTTAAACAATCATAATATACAATAGTCATCATTCATATATACCAGTATCATCAGTAATAATAATCAAGTTTAAGACTATCAAAGTTCATAAAGGTCATACACCATTAATTCAACAGGCTTCCTTCTTGTATCACTATACTAGTCGTTCTCCATAATTATGATTACAGATGGAAAGCATATAATAGGATTTACCATTCAGTTCTATTTTTAAGAACATATATTGCAATCAAATACATACAAAAAACACAAAAAAATTAGAAATAATACATTCATTAAAGAACAAAGAGTGTCAAATATATAATAAGAGCCAATACAATAGTACCATCTAATAATCATCAGAACATATAAAACTCATATTCTTTACATGACTAGAGAACATTTTGGGCAGTAACTCCTTTGTTAAAATGGTTAACAAACATAAGATTGATACTAACATGCTCTATTGGTACTTTAAGTTTTTAAACCTCCTCTTTAATGACAAAGTATTTCAGTTCCATATGTTTAGTGCATTTGAAATAATTCTCATTATTGGAGACAAAAATTGTTGCATAATTATTACAACAAATTTTCAACAGCCTGGCTATACTGTCGATAATCCCAAACATCGAAACAAAGTTTTATAGCCATTTAGTCTTAATCATGGCCTTAAAATATTCCATAAACTCAACCTCCATAGTGGATGCAACAATTACATGTTGTTTCACACTATTCTATAAGATGACTCCTCCAACTAACATATAAATGTAGTCAAAAGTGGATTTTTTTATATCTATACAACCATCAAAATTTGAATATGAGTATCTAACCACCTCAAGGTGATCATAACTCCTACAAGTAAGCATGCATTCTTTAGTTCCCTGCAAATATCTCAAAACTTTCTTTGTAGCTTTCTAGTGATCCATACTAGGATTACTTTGGTATGTCCCTAACATCTTCATTGCAAAACTAATGTCTTGTCCCATATATACACGTCTAAACATACATTAAGCTCCTAACTAGATATGCATATGGAATTGATTCCACTTGCTTCCGTTCTAAGTCATTTTTTGGACATTGTATGACGCTAAACTTGTTCCATTTTTTAATTAAAATGGGTGATGTTGAATACTTTTTCATTCTAGATCTCTATAATAATTTATTAATATATGCTTTCTAAGACAAACCTAACAATCCTTGTGATCTATCATAGAGTATTTCTAGTCCTATCACATATGTTGCCTCACCCATATCTTTCATTTCAAACTGACTAAAAAAAGAGAAATTTCTTAGTCTTATTTAATAGACCAAGATCATTAAATGCAAGCAAAATGTCATCAACATACAAAACTAAGAAATAAACTTACGCTTATTGACCTTTAAATATATACACTAGTCAACAGTGTTTCTTTTTTAATTTCAAAGGAAACAATAATATAATTGAACTTAAAATACCATTGCCGGGAAGCTTGTTTAAATTCATATATTGACTTCTTCATTTTACACACTATGTGTTTATTTCCAACCTTTGTGAACCAATGGGTCAATATAGACTTCTTCCTCTATATCTCCATTTAGAAAGATAGTTTTCACTTCCATTTGGTGTAATTCCAAATTATAATGCGTCGACGAAGCCATAATAGTTTTATGTGAATCATTCTTAAAGACTTGTGAGAATGTCTCCTTATAATCAATTTCATCTTTCTGAGTAATTCCTTTAGCAACTAGTATGACATTGTAATGTTCTAGGTTATTAAAAGAATCGCGTTTGGTTTTAAAGAAACATCAACAATTACTTCTCTTGTAACCTTCTGGCAATTATGTAAGGTTTCATACTTTATTTTATTTTATATATTTGAATTAATCTTTCATGGCATCTAACCATTTATCAAAATTTTCACTATTCATTGCTTATGAAAAGGTCACTAGGTCTTTCTCAATTCCCATGTCATTTTCAAACTAATGAAGATATACTACATAATCATAAGAAATAGTTGGTCTTGTTTCTCTTTGAGACCTCCTTAATGATCTTTGTTATGGTTCTTTTACTACAGGTTTATTCACTTTATGCTAAATTTCATTATAAATAGTGGGTTCATTAATTTGTTATTCTTCGTAATTATTAGGTGATTCAATAATTTGTGAAACAAAATTTGCATAGGTGTACAAACCACATAGACTTGCACGGTCATAAGGACATCCATTCCTATTTCTTGAATATCCATTTTATGTGGTGTTTCACTCCCACTAGTCTCGCTATGTTCAATAAACCTGACATTACTACTTTCCACAATTATTGTAGTATGCTAGCACAATAAAATATAAACCCTTTATATTTCTCTGGATATCCAATGAACTAATCATTGATTTTTCTTGTATCCAGTTTCTTTTTATGTGAATTATAATGTGTAATTTCTGTCTGGCAATCTCAAATATACAAGTGCCTTAAACTATATTTCCTTCCAATCCATATTTCAAAAGGAGTCCTTAAAATTGCCTTACAAGGAACCCTATTCAATAAGTATAGTTTTCAGAGCATATGTTTACAAGGAAGTAGATAAAAATGAATTATATGTCATACTCCTAACTATACCTAACAAAGTTATATTACGTCTTTCTGTCACACCATTTTGTTGTGGTGTGCTTAATATTGTGTATTACGCACTAATACCATATCTTTCAAGGAATTTAGCAAAAGGACTAATATTTTAACCATTTTCACCTTACTTACCATTATATCACCACTTCTATCAAACCTGACTATTTTCACCTTTATGTGTAATTGCCTTTCAATCGAATTAATATATACCTCCAAGGTATTTACCATATTATATTTATCATATAATAAATAAATATATCCATAATATGAATAATCATCTATAAAGGTGATAAAAATATTTTTCATTATTGAAATTAGGCACATCAAATGACCCACACACATCAGTGTGAATTATTTTAAGAGGTTGAGTGCTTCTTGTGGCTTCTTTTTTTAATTTGTGTTTTGTTTGTTTTCCTTAAAGACAATCCACGTAAGTGTTAAGATTAGTAAAATCTAAATCATGAAGTATTTCATTATTTACTAATATTTGAAGTCGTTATTTGAAAGTGTGTCTTAAACGCTTATGCCACAATTAAGTAGATCTATCATTAATCAAACTATGCTTGACATAAAATATTGAGATTCAAAGTCAACGAAGCTTTAACATAAAAAAATGTCAAGGTTTAATTTATATAAACCATCATACAATACACCACTACTAATCAAGTGGTTATGTCTATCTAAAATGAAACTACCACTACCAAATTTAAATAAATACCCAGATCAATCAAGTTTAGATAAAGAAACTAAATTCCTAGATATACTAGAACTTAAAAAGTTTCATATAAGTCCATATGATATCCAATATCTAGGATTAGGTGATAAGTCCCGACAACTTCCATTGGAACTCTCATTTTGTTGCCCATATAGATAAATATTTCATTTGATCTTATGGTTTGGGTCATAAAGAATCCTGGTAAGGTATTAGAAACATAAGCAATACAACCATAATCAATCTACCAAGTATTAAAAAGAACTTCATCAAGGTTTGTTTCAAAACATAGATAAACACTAGGCTTACCTTTCTTCTCAAATCATGCCCTATGTTTAAAACATTCCTTTTGGAAATGCCCAACCTTCTTACAGAAATGACATATGCATTGATCATGTTCCTTCTTGGGAATTTAGGAGGATTCCCCATTAATTTTTAGGGGTCCCTTCACTTTCTTCTCATGCTTCTTTCTATCTTTCTTACCAGCTCCTTGATTATTGACATAATTAATCACTACAAGAAAAATTGTTTTAAGTGACAGAAATTACCGATGGAAAATACTGATATTTTGTCATAAAACAAATTTGGCGAGAAAAATTACCGACAAAAAGATTCATAGGAGAAATAACCGTAGGTAAAATTTAGCAACAAATATTGTAAATCCGTCGCTAAATTTACTGATGGATTAAAATTGTGGTGCTAAAATTTACCAAGGCAATCACAATTTCATTAACTAAAATTACCTACGGATATTGTAATTCCTTCGGTAAATTTACCTACGAAAAGATATCTTCCATAGGTAAATTGTCTACATAATGGTATATTCCATAGGTAAATTACCGATAGAACTGCAATATCCATAGGTAATTTTAGCGACAGATAAACAATTTCCATCGCCAAGTTTACTTACGAAATATAGGCTTCTATTGATAATTTACCTACGGAAGCTACTTTCTGTCGGTAATTTACCTACGAAATATAGCATTTCGTTGGTAATTTACCGACGAAAGATAGCTTTCTGTCCGTAATTTGCCTATGATATTTTCAACTACCACTTCTCACTTCTCACCCGAATTTTTTGTTATTAATCTATTGATTTTTTTCTACATTTATTTTTTTTAGATAATATAATATTGATTGATAATATAATGTAAAGATTATACTGATTGATAATATAATATAAAAATTATAATGTACAACAATAAGTATCTTGAAAATAACTGCAAATAACTCATACAAAAGCTTAAGAGTAGAAATACATCAAATATATTCACTTAAGTACCGAAATAGTATAAATCTAAGGTATGCAGTTGGTGAAGGAGGATGATCTGATTATTGTGATGAGGTGTTGCCCCTCCCCTTCAACTCATCCATCTCATTACGAAGCTGGGCTATGTACTCTATCGACTGTTGCAACTAAGTTACCAGCCTCTCTACTGTGCTCTCAAACTGAACGTCTCTCTCATTGGATGTGGACCGCCTACTTAATCCAGTTGTACTAGATGTAGAGGATTGCGAATAACATGTGTTTGCAAATGAACCTAAGTCGAAAATCTTCCACGACGGTCCTTATCACCAACTGCATCAAGATATGTCTAATTCTCATCAACAATTTCAGAGTTTTGAGATTGTCGTTCAATGCTTTATTGTATTTGGTCTTATCATTATAATTGTTTAAGTTAATAAGTGATAATTTTTAAAATTTTAACTTAAAGAATAAATTTTACATATATTAAGTTGTCTGCATTGGTTGTTGACAAGGGTCACACCGTCATGCCTCTTAGTGTGGATGTGCAAAAAGAGCTGATGTAGTGTAGACTTCCTGCATCAAAATAAAGTGTTATAAGTGAACTACAATTTACAAAAATTTCGCAAGATTTTACTCTATTTTTATGATATTTACCCCCTATTAAACAAAAATATTGTCTCAACAACACAGTAATTCATGACACTAGACATTTATATCGTTATCATTCTCCATAATACACATATTTTTATTCTAAATTGCATACATCAAATTACATTGAAGCCAATTTCATACATCAACGTACAAAAATTAGAATATAAGTATAACATTTAGATACTTACAAGTTTCTCTGCATGCTCCTGGTGGGTGATAGATCCTTCAGTATGTACAGGTAGACTTTCTCCTTCCGATCCTCCATGTCTGTTTACAGAATTATGCTCTAAAATGGAGATTGCCTCGGGTGTTACCCAATACTGCTGTCAGTGACTCCATATTTCTTTAGATATATAAGGAGGTCGTACACCATTCTTGTGTATCGAACCAAGAAAGTCTTTATAACGTGCACAGGCTCACTTCTGCCATACATTATAAATGACAACATTAAATTTTGAATCCCAAAAGATTTATTTTTGAAAGAAAAATAACATACTATACGTACTTATAAAACTACAATATTTATCTAATTAATGTATAAAATTAGATAAATAAAAAAGATCAAAGAATTTTTTTACTTGAAACTCCTGATAATAAAAATCTCTTGTTTTCTGAGAGATATTCTTCCATATATACCCCTCCAATTTTATCCTCTTCTTGAACTTGGATGAGATATTTCTGGAGTACATTCCAAACAGAACCAACCTAATATATAAGCTAATTTAGCTCATTTTCAAATTAAAACCTATAACTTCAGTATAAACCTATGGTGTTATCATGTATTACAAAATTTTACAATTTCACTTACAGATCGTTGACAATTGTCGTGTAAATTCCTCCTTCAACTCCATTAGCTCTAGGTTAGAGGCTACCTCCTTCACCGCAATGTTTAGCCTTGATATCTCTGTCGGCATAGATTTAGATTCTTGTATAGGAGTAGGGTTGCTGGATGGTGTAGTAGGGTTGCAGGATGGTGTAGCAGTAAAGCTGCTGGATGGTACAGAGACTATAGGTGGGAAAGGTGATGTCTCATCTGGATGTGCACTAGCTGAATGTGCAAAATTTCCTATTTCTGTAGCATCTGCATAATGTGATGCTTCACCTGGACATACACTAGCTCCTCTAAATGGTGGTAACCTAACTCTTGGCCATAACATTAGTTATTTTCTCTTCTATGACATTTTTAACCTGAAATTCACATTTTATTGGTTATTGCACTAATAGAACAATATAAATTAAATATAACAATATATTCTTGATGCAATAATAAATTTATTCATATAATATTCTATTACTTACACAAGTTAATTACTATCATCACTTAATTGTAAGTCAAAATCATCATCTTCTTTTTATGAAGAATTAGAGTCAAAGTCAGGGTCCTTTTCATATCTCTTGCCCTCTAGAGAATCCTCATCCTCTCTAGATGAAATTTCAAGATATTCATTATTTGGATCATTCAAAGGTTCATTCTCGTCATATGTTACATATTCATTTAGTTCATGAACATCTTCTTGAAACGCTTCATTTTCAATTCTCTTATTTTCTCCTTTTCTATGTATTTTAAAAACACCTCGAGGTTTTACTTTGTAAACGACTAACCAATCTGACTTATCTCATCTTAAGCTAGGAAAATGGACATAATATACCCGAATCGCTTGCATAGCCAACACAAAAGGTTCAAATTGTCTAAATCTTCTTCATTGGTTGATTTCAACTAGAGTGTATCGGCTTTGTACTTTTGTTCCAACATTAGGAGTTGGATCAAACCATTCACACTTAAATATCACACTTCTTTTTATTGGCAATGCAGGGTACTCAATTTCAAGCATCTCAATAATTTTACCATAGTAATCCATCAATTCTCCCTATATGCAAACCCCACTATTTACTGTTATCATGCTATGACCATGATATTTTGTATGAAATTTGTATCCATTGATAAAATACAATGGATATGATTTAACAGTTCGCAAAGGTCTTTTCGTAAGATCACATACGAACTTGTTCTCTATTAGATTTTCTAAGGCATACATCCAAAAAATTTACCATATTAAATATTATAATGTCATTTAAACACTTTGATATAATAATTAAACGATTTCAATTATTGCAAGTGAAAAATTACCTATTTCTAGAACCATCAAGGAAAGTGTTTTTCAACTTCTTTATTGATATCATCTTGTGTTTTTTAGGCATTAGCTCGTGTAACTATTCCTCGTATAATCTAAAACATTATCATGTATTTCAGTGGTGAACACCATTAACCTCAAAAAACTAAATAATCAATTTCAAAATTAACTTGAACTTACTGCATGAAAGGTTAAACCTCTTGGCAATTCAATAAAATGTAACCACGGGCCTCCTCTATTTCTTCTTCTATTAACATTTTTCTTGTTGAGCGTCCACATGTTTGTCCAGGATATATGAAAATGGATAAGTTATCATTAACATCACCCGTTTCTCCCCCATCGTCATTACGAGGAACTTTTCTTTCTCTTGTATGCACATGCTGCTCAAAATAATGTGAACAAAATATACTTGCTTCCTCCACTAAATAAGCATTACATATAGAATCTTCAACTCTAGCCTTATTTTTTACATTTTTCTTCAAGTGATGCAAATACCTACATTACAAATAGGGTTATTACAATTATGTGATTAAACCATGCTATAAGTTTTCTTTAAATATTAACTATAATTACCTCTCAAACGAATACATCTATCGATATTGAACTAGATCAACAAGTTTAATCTCGTGTGCTAAATGCAAAGTTAGATGCTCCATACAATAAAAAAAACTTGGAGGAAAAATCCCTTCTAATTTGCACAAGATAACAAGAATTTCCCTTTCGAGTTTTTCCATTTCAGCCAACTTTATTTCAGATGATGTTAAGCTTTTGAAAAACAAACTTAATTCTGTAATAACTTCCTAAAGCTTATTCACTAGCAACTCCCGAAATTTAATTAGAATTAGTCTTTGCATAATCACATGACAATCGTGACTTTTCATCCCAAATAATTTGTACTTCCTCATGTTCACACACCTTACCAAGTTCGAAACATAACTATCCAAAAACTTTAGACTTTTCAACCTTTCACACAAAATTTTCTTTGTTTTTTGTCCAACGTGTAAAATGCTTTTGGATATTTACCTATGCGAAGATCTTTACCTAACTCATTCCTGTAATAAAAAAGTTTCAAATCAGCTCGTGATTTTGCATTATCCTTTGTCTTCCCTTTAATGTTCATTATGGTGTTGAACAAATTGTCAAAAATATTTTTTAATATACATCATATTTAGATTATGACGTATCAAATTAGTTTTTCAATATGGCAAATCACAAAAGATACTTCATTTTCTCAACCAAATTTTTTACTAATGCTTCTATTAACTTCTTCAACTTCAAGTTCTATAACTTTCAGCAACCTTAATTCATCAATCTCTTGGAATATCTCTTCTCTGGCTTTGTGAGGGAGAGGAGGTGTTTGTACCATTCTATTCTTAATAAAATTTTGTTTATTGCGCCTAAATGAATGATCTGGAGGAAGAAATTTCATGTGGTTGTCAAACTAAGATGTTTTGCCCTGTTAGGAAGATAAAATGCATTAGAATCATTTCCATAGTAAGGACAAGCCAATTTCCCTGTTGTGCTCCATCTAGACAATATAGCAAATGCAGAGAAATCAATAATAATCCATATCAAAGTTTCCCTCAACAAAAATTTTGTTTAAAAGAAACATCATATGTCTCAACACCAAATTCCTAAAGATGATGCAATTCAGATGCTAATGGTTGTAAAAATATATCAATCTTATACTTTGGATTTGCAAGCCTTGGAACAATCACCATCAAGAACATATATGCCTCATTCATACACATCTACGAAGGCAAATTATAAGGAGTAATTATGATTGGCCATGAAGACTATTGTTGGTCGGATTGACCAAAAGGTTGGAATCCATCTGTCGACAATCCCAACTTAACATTTCAACTTTTTATTGTAAACTCAGAATGAGTGTTATTGAAATGTTTCTATGTGAGTGCATCTAATAGATGACTCATTATTCCATCTTCCTGTTCATGTTCATTATGCCATCTCATGTGAGATGCAGTAACATCAGAGGCATATAGTCTTTGAAGTCTCGGAGTTAGCGGAAAATAATACATCCGTTTCCAAGGTAATAATTTTTGTTTCATAGTACACTTTCTAAGTTTGAACTTAGATTGACCACAAAATTTGCACTCTTATAATTTCACATCATCTCCCTATAACAACATACATCTCAAATTGTAACAATCAATTTTTTCAACTGACAAAATGAGACCCCTAATAAGTTTCTTTATATTGTAAAGATTATCAACCATTGTATGATCAGGAAGTAATGATTCATTATCCAAGCAAGAATTTTTATCGAAACTTCAATAAAAAATATGCCCTTTAGATTTTATGTTCAATATTCAAGTAATTGAAGATAATTAAGTCATGGTCCTATAATTTGGCCATAATTCTTGGTTAGCTTATTTTAGGAAGTCAAAAGAATTTTTTGAATTTGGGTTTGGTTCTTCTTTAAGATTTTTTATATTTTCCTGAAAGGTATAACCAACTGCATCATAAATATTTGAGTATAAATATTTTCAGTTGCACCCTCATTATTTGTTATAAAACTAGTCCCTTTTCAAACTCATATTGAGGAGTTTACTTCATTACCCTTAAGGTGCTACAAATCAATGGCTCCCTATGTCATGCCCACTCAAAATAATTTGAAACAAACCCTTTTCTTAACAAATGGAGGTTCACTTCATCAATAGGAAGAAAACGAATGTGTTTGCACTTTTTACATGGACATCTGATCTTTAGACTATCCATATATGCAGATTCAAAATATGCATATTTAATAAAAGCTTGAACTCCCTCACAAACTCAGGATTAATGAAACCATTGAGTGTTAATCGTCTATACATCCAAGATCTATCAAAATTACTCATTTATGTAAAACTATTATTTAAAAAAGTATTCCACAGTTAGATATAATAATCATTATGGTAGTATCCATATTAATCTTACATAACATTTAATCTTTTGTTTACACATTAAGAATAACATAAGAAGAAAGTATTGCTGGACCCCGCTCCCAGAGCCCGGCCGGACGGGGCCGAACCCCGTTCCCGGAGTCCAACGATCCAGAACGGAATCACAATCGAAACTCGTTGGGCCCGAGTCCTGACCCCCAAGGCTAAACTCGGGGTGACCCGTCGGAACAGACAAAAGAAATAAATCGCGGAAGCAAAATGAACATCATTCATTCATACAAAATAGTTAACATGATATCATCCATAACAAAGCTGAGAACAAAATACATGAGAATGCTCGATGCCAACATGCTTGAAAACTATCCAAAAGTACTAACTTAGTACAAAAGTCTTTAACTATTGAGGAGCGTTCGA
>JAOSBM010000009.1:17141905-17154300 GCA_027568955.1 Erythroxylum tenue | reverse complement strand
CACTCACTGAGTTCGCAAACTCACCCCAAATGTGCATCTTTTTCTCAGGACTCAAGGCTACGGGTGCAAGGCAAAGATAGAGTCGGGATCAGTTCGCGTCTGTAAGTGAGCATTTTCCACTTCTGCATTTAATTTGTACTGCAATGGGAATGATTGACTGTCTTAACACGCCATTTTCGGGGACACGGGCTCGGATATCACCCACGATATCGGGTTCGGGTCTGTCGGGAGTGGGGTGTTACATATGCTGCTCCTCTCCTCCTCCCTTTCGCAACTTGTGCAAGTTTGGAAGCATTTAAGGAAGGTTTGCAAATTCATGCTCACATGATGAAGTGTGATAGAGTCAGGGATGATCTTATCTTGGGTAATGCATTGGTTGATATGTATGCAAAATATGGAAGAGTTAGTGAAGCTAGATGTGTTTTTAATAGGATGTCAATGAGAAATGTTGTGTCTTAAGACCTCAATGGTGAGTGGCTGTGCAAATGCAAAGAGTGTGAAAGTTGTTACGTCCATGTTTATGAAGATGATGGAGAGGAATGTGGTGTCATGGAATGCACTCATTACAAGATATACACAAAATGAGGAGAACCAGGGACCTATGTCTGGAATCCTAAACTGTTGGGCAGCTTGCGTTTGCATCTGGGAGCTCAAATCCTCATTCTTGGCCTCTCAAAAACATGACATAGGTCTCAAAATTGGGGCTCTTGAAGACATTAGGTTTGGAGATGAAAAACAGAATCCAGAAGGGCAAAGGTTATTGGTTAATTGCAACTACTCACAAAGGCAAATGAAAGAAGACAAAATTAGACCAAAAGCTAACATTTTTAGTTCTTTTGATGGAGACCCTGCTAACACCAGTAACAGGTTTCGTGCCAAGCTTCGACATTGTCTTACGACTCTTCTTTTTGCTTCTCCTCTGCTTTGAGCTCTCATTTGTACCTGTATCCTATTTGAAATAAATAGACTTTTCAGAACTATAAGCAAAGAGCTTTTTACCAAGCTGGGAAAGTATCATAAGAATAATGACGTGTAACAATGGATGGACACCCGATAAACGCACTATTACATTTATAGTTCAAGTCCAAGACTAGAACTATGTCAAAAAGAGGTAAAACAAATTCTTCTGTAACACTCTAATCCATAAAGATAAAAAGATGTCGAAACAAAACAAAACTTAGGTGCAGTTAATCGGTAACTGTTTTGATTTCATCCTGGCTTTGGGATCAAAATAAAATTTTGATTATATCAAACAAATAGTAAATGGGAGACCTAGATATGCATCTTCCTTTTCATCATCCTCTTCGTCTTCGTCTTCATTGTCATCATCTTCATCTGTGTCGTCTTCCTTCACATCTTCCACAAGAACAACCTCCTCGCCTTCATCCTGTTAATTAATAGAAAATTAAAATATGAGGAATAATAAGGGAAAAACAAAAAGATATAACGTTTAAAAAAATTTGATGCCATCATCAGTGGGTTCCACTCCAAAATCTTTTTTTTTTAAATTCCATGTCATCAAAACAAATTGCCACATTAGCAGTTAACTAACAGAGGTTTAACACCATTAGTGGTTCCGTCCAACAATGGTTCATTTTAAACGTTTTCTAAAAATTGGGGTTCATTTTGAATGTTTTGTAAATGTTATGGTGCATTGTGAACACGCTGAAACATTAGGGTCTAATTCAAACGTCAGGGGTTGTTTTGCTCTTTTGGCCATCCTGATTTTCATAATTTTTATATTTTTATTTATCTTTAGACAATCGATCAATATACCATATTCATTCTTATTGACTATAAAATAAAAAAACCATTTTTAGGCGATTTAAAAATACTCTATAGTAATAAGTTTCAATTTACCTATAACTTATAATTCATTAGTATCAAATTATAAGTAATTGAAATTTAAAACATAATATTTGTAATTAAAAATACAAAAATTAATTAATATGTTGGCAACTTTCTCCAACACCTAGCACTGGCCAGTTACCAGCGCTGGAATGTTATTCCCAATGCCAACACCATAACTTCTGTTTCATTTTATTTTTTTTATTCCATACAAATACAATTGATTTAACATTCAAAAGTCGTAAAATCATAAAATTTTTCATATAATTCATAAACATATAAAAAACAAAATGTATGGTTTTCCAAAATTTTAAATTAAATTTTATAAAATTCTTTAAATCATGAAAAATTCACAGTAAAAGAGAACCAATACCACATCTAAGCATAGTATCATAAAACATGACATGATCTAAAAATTCATGGAACTCACATAAACAAATTTTTATTCAGAATTATATTATCATAAAAAGATAAGAGTTTTTGAATACTAACCTTTCTCTATCTCTCAGTGATGTAAAAACAATTCATAGACATAAGCTCCTTACCCGATCTCTCTTTCTCAAAATTATATCTTATTTTTTATACGTGATGGTATTTTATGAGAAGATAAAAACTTATTAGGCAGAGATAAAATTTTAATATAATTAAATAACTTTTCATAGTAATAGATTAAGTGTCTGTTTAGTTGGGCTTTTGGAAAGTTAATAAGTACTTTTTTCACCACAAAAGTTTTTTTTAAAAAAAATGGGTGTTTGGCTGTAAAATAAAAAAGTACTTCTTTAATAAATATGACTTTTTTGGTAGCCAAAATATAACTTTTTAAGAAGCTCCAATTTGGAGCTTCTAAAAAAAGTCTCTCAAATAACTTTTTCGAGCAGATTTTTCAGATCAATTAATGAGTCTATTTTTTAGTTTCTTTTGCCCTTATGTTTTACACATAATTCTTACGATACCCACAAACTCATCTTCATGTTTATCTCACAAACTCATCTTCTCTATTACGATAAAATGTATAATTTATTATGTATTTAACTATTTACCCAACTTGAATATTTATTTTGAGATTTATATAATATTATTTAACTTTTTTTATATGTTTTAATACTTATTTTTATTATTAGTTTTACTTATGTTATAATCCATATAAAAAATTTGGTTAGATATATTTTCATTTATGTTTCATATGGTTTAAAATTATATAATAATTAATATATTGTGCTTTATATATTGTTTAATATACTTTAAACAATATTTATATGCATAAATAATTTTTATTACAAAATAAAATATAGTTAAAATTAAAAGTACGTTTTATTTTTATGTTTTCAAATAGTCTACTGTATGAAGCTCTTTCAAAAAAGCTCCTTTTAAAATGACAGCCAAATAGTTAATTGATTTCTTCGAAAAGTTTTTCTCAGAAATACTGACAAAAGTTTTACTGGTATAAACCCAACCAATCAGAGGTTAAAAGATTAAAGGCCTACTTATTAAATTATTAAATTCTCTAATTTCCTTTATAACACATGAGTGACCTAAAGGAATTATTTCCAAAAATCTTCACCCAAATGTGTTTGTAAATATTAGGTATGTCGTCGTTCGGTATAAGCAGGATACATACTCCTTCAGCTAAAGCTTAACAGCAACATTTTTAGCAAGAATTCTCTCTCTTATCATGATCTTCACGGATCCTGCAAAAGCTGGCTAGAAGGAAACCTTGCGAGAACCTCAAAATCATTGCTCGTACTTGTCTCCAACCAAACTTTAATAATGCCTTGTTCATCTCATGCGTTGTAAACTCAAGATTATAGTAGTACTTGCGGTCATCTCTGCAATTGATCTGCAGGTCCATTGAAACATCATTATCAATTTAGCCTATACATATCATGTCCTCTTCTATAAGTTGGCTGATCCATGGAACATTATCTACACCCATGTGAACTCTTTTCTTCTCAGCCATGTATACTTTACAAAGATCAGTTCATGTCAAGCGGGAAAAATCTGTGATATGCCTGAGCGAGGCTAAGCTAGCTAACTTAGTGCCCACCTCTAATGGTGTCAAATCAACATTTCCATCTGCTCTTTAGAATGCGGCAGTCGAAGAGAATAATCAACTTTGATACCTAAAAGTGGTCCTACAAGGCTATTATGATGTATATGGTGCCGTGATTCGTTTCCACTAACTGTTACAGAATTCACGCTTACAGACAATAAAAGTCGCTGTGCGTTGTTGGTCTCCATCAGCAAATTGGTTCCACATTAGGCTTGGTTTCGTTAATGAGAAATGGCGGAGACATCGAATAGTTAGAATGCCTTCTTTATTAGGAACAATTTTTTAATTTTCTTGTGACTTTGGTTTACGTAGTAAAAGCTTTATCGTACCTTTGAAACATCACTCGAAGCATATATTATCACCGCGATACACTCATGTTCGGAACTTTATTACTTGGCCGGCCAAGTAAGATTGCTTCAGATTTAAACAGCTAATGTAGAGATAGTACACTGGGCGTAGTCCGATTATTGCCAAGTTTTTTTTCTACAAACTCCGAATCAAAAAGTATTCCAAGCAACAACAAATACAGTCAAGTGTTTACTTAATGCTTTTGATAATAATAATTAAAAAACCGAAAATCACAAACTTATAGCTTCAACCTTAGAAAACAATTAAGAAGGCCTGAAGTTTACCAATCAAACTGCCGACAACTCGCTTGGAACTATTACTATGTCCTTGCACGCGGAAGTCTAATCTCATTCCAAATGCTGTACCAATAAAACATACGATATCAATAACAAGATATAGTTGCCCCCAATACGACAAACTCAAACAAATAAAAGAGTGAGATTGATCCGGTCGATTGACGTCTAGATAGACCTGTAGTGGCTAGTTAGATATGCTTAGATTGAAAAACAGGACAATAGCTATACTTAACCACCAATCCTGACGCACCAACTGGGTCTAGGAATAATAGTGCATCACATCAATATTTTCCCTCGTCCTTTTCGCTTCGGAGAAATTGCTGTTCAATGAGAATTAACGACCATGTGCATGTCTATTTAGTGAATCATGCCTAACCATTGCACTTCTAAATTCTAAATCTGTCAGATAGGGCAGATACAGAACGAAAAACTAAGATGTAACAGTGTTCCTTCTTGTCAAATAGAATCTTACATAACCAAAATGATGAAAGAGAGCACTTCGGATGATGCATATAGATTAGTGAACTGTTGGCTTTGCTTCTCTGTCACAAAAGGGCAATAAAGATACAAGTACAGTACAGTTACGTTTCCTATGCGTAATCACACGCTTGTATGGTAAAGGAACTTCCCACATCACAAGATCGCAGAATCCTTGAAGGGGAACCATGTTAGTCTCTTTGAGGTCTAATCAGAAGTTATTGGGATGGTGCAGCACCAATGGCTAGGAATTAATCTCTTTTTAAAGCCAGGTCAACCGCAGGTGCTAATGCTATTGGTCTGCGTGAGTCAGTACTGGCGACGTTTTAATCACTCACGAAACTCTTTTCGGCTTTATATAATATCTGTAAGGTTTTAATTCCACATGTGATACACGGTTGAAGAACAAACAGAAAACCATTGTAATGCTACTTTTTAAGTGGGGAGTGCGTGCAGAAGTGTCCTAACTTGCCTCATACAGAAGCAGAGCACTGGAGCCTCATAAATCATGTGATTTGCGACCACTTAGGGGCACAACTGGTTTGATTAGGTCCCATCTCTCCTAGCTTTTGGATAATGGTTTTGGAGAACTACGGGAGCTAACTTTCATCCATGGTAATGTCACTTACAGGATATGCTGTGAACAGTCTGTCTTAGCAAGTGAAGGATCTTCTTTCTTTTTGCTCAATTTAAAATATAGATATAATTTTTAATAAAATAAGACATTTTATATAATCATCATCATCATCATATTCAGTCTGAAGTCTCGCAGTGAAGCGAAATCTAGGGAGGTTTGATAGTACGCAGCCTTATCCCTACATAATAGAAAGGCTGTTTTTTATAGATCCACATGCAGATGTGACTGGAAAAATCGTGATGTAGGAAAAAAAAACTGGTATGCAGAGAACTTAAGTAAATAGAATTACAATACAAGACAATAAGGACATATATGATGATTGACCAGATCTACTATTACCTTACACCTTATAAAGATCGAGTCTTTTGCCGCTAGTCGCGTTAGGAATCTTCATTGTGCGACCCTGAAGATAGGACAATCCGACGATTTTAGACGTCCATCTCAAAAATCTTCCTCTAACTACACCTGACCTGAAACCTAACCAAAAACTTAATACTCGTAATACTTAAAATTAAATAATGAGAATAATTATTAATAAATTTTAGTACTAGACAAATTTGTATCTTCTTAATGTTAGTAAATCTATTCATTGATGCTATTACCAAACTTGCAGAGTTATATGTACACTAAACTTATCATTTTCTTATTGTAAGGCTTATTGGCACTTTGTTGCAATATCAAACAAATAGGGCTTTTAACAATCATCTTCTTGTGTAAATTGTAGGGAAACAGGCTTATAAGCAATTCTGAGGCCCCTATTCAAGAATCTGAAGCCCAGAAAAGAGTCCAGCCCCTTTTCTAACTTAATCTTTTCACCTTCCAAGGCAAGACCGTTTTGCTAGAAGAAGCCATTGGCGCCCACACCGCTTTAGTCTATCATACGCCGGGATGCTCACGCCACAATCCTCTCATCTTAGCCGTTGATTGCTCAACGACACCTATCAGATTGGTCATCACTTGCTAGCCCCATCAGGTAATCCTACGGTCAAGAAATGACATTGTAGCGCTCGATAAGCTCGTGTCTACTAGCCGCGCACGATAGCGTACTCCCGCTATTTAACCCTTTGTCGTCAACGCCGCTAGCTCCCAACTCACACCCGATCCTTATCTGCTAATTTTTTCCCGGAAAATTTAAATCTACAAATTTTGGTATGCTGTTATATCGATCTGTATCATCGTTGTGTCTTTTCTTTTTTATGTTATTTTCTTCAGAATCTGTTGCTTCGATTTCCGCGCGAAAGCTATGTGTTCATTCATTCATGTGTTTGGTAGCACTGATCTAATGCAGGCATTATCTTCTCTTGGTTGCTAGGGAATGCATCTGAGATACAGTCTGCATTTCGATTAAGATCGGAGCGCACTTGGGATTATCCACTGCTTTGAAATTGAATTTCTTGTCCAGGAGGGTGGAGAATGAGGAATCGTGAAGGTTTAGGGTTTCGGTTGAGCTGGACAGTGAAGTTCGCTGCTCATATTTAACTTATAAGTAAGTTCATTTAGTAGTGTAGCTGTTGGGCTTTATGATATGGGATGATTTCACGTGCACTTTATACCTAAGGAAAGTATAGGTTGTAGATATTACTGTGGTAGATCATTTGCATGATAGGACACACAGATGGATAGGTACATGTGCAGATTTAGGTTTTTTGGCTAAACCGGAAGTGAAACGAAATGTGTTCTCTCTAACCAATCTTAGGACCCTTTGCGTAAGTTGTACAATCACAGTTCCAGATGGGGTATTAGATAATGTTGTCATCTCCAGCTTCATTGTTGATCGGATTTATGGGTTAACTATAGTGTGATTTTCCTATGCAAATATTTGATTGCTAATTGTAATCAACGGAGTCTTCTGCAAGGAGAAGAAAATGACTCCCAGAGAAAGTCACGCAACAATTGTAAAGTACATTTCATCTGCTTTCATGTAGTTTTTGGTGCTGAACCTTTTGAAAATTTCTTGCAGGGTTATATCCACAATTCGTTTTTTACTATGAAAATGATGTCAAAGCTACCTGGTGGGATGAAGGAAACCTCTGACAGTGGCATAGATTCATGTCCAGATGATACTGGTTCTGTGGAAGAAATGCCAGAGAACATAATCTTGTCTAGGCAAACTTCTATAAATCTTGTCCCATTTATTGGCCAGAGATTTGTTTCCCAAGATGCTGCCTATGAATTCTACTGCAGTTTTGCAAAGCAATGTGGATTTTCAATCAGGAGACATCGCACACGGGGAAAAGATGGTGTTGGTAGGGGAGTTACTAGAAGGGATTTTACATGCCATCGTGGTGGTTATGCTCAAGTAAAGACTTCCGAGGATGGAAAGCTTCAGAGAAATCGAAAATCATCAAGATGTGGATGCCAGGCGTACATGAGAATTGTTAAAAAAGCTGATTTTGACGTCCCTGAATGGCGTATTACTGGTTTCAGCAACATCCACAACCATGAACTTCTGAAATCAAATGAGGTTCAGCTACTCCCTGCTTATTGTACCATGTCTGCAGATGACAAGAGTCGAATTTGCATGTATGCTAAAGCTGGAATGTCTGTACGACAAATGTTGAGGTTACTGGAGCTAGAAAAGGGTGTTAAGATTGGTTGTTTGCCATTCACAGAAATTGATGTTAGAAATCTTCTACAATCTTTTAGGAATGTCAATAGAGATAATGATGCTATTGACCTTCTTAAAATGTGCAAATACAAAAAGGATAAAGATCCTGATTTTAAGTACAACTTCCAGATTGATGCAAATAACCGTTTGGAATACATTGCTTGGTCCTATGCTTCATCCATTCATTTGTATGAGGCTTTTGGAGATGCTGTAGTATTTGATACAACCCATCGTTTGGATGCTTATGATATGATTCTAGGGGTTTGGATGGGTGTGGATAATCATGGGCTTAATTGCTTCTTTGGCTGTGTGCTCCTACGGGATGAAAATACCCCATCTTTTTCCTGGGCGCTAAAGGTAAAATATTATTAATTGAAATCCGTTGTTATGTGAGGATGTAACTTCAGTATTGTCTTAGACTTCTTGATTATATGCATGATGGCTTTTTCCACTGTGTATCCAGTAAATTTTATTTTGATGGAAAGTTTTTACTCCATGATGACTAGAATTTAGCAAACTTTTCTCTTTGTACTTGCATAGGAGTTTATTATAAACTTTGCCAATTCATTATCTATCTACTTCTTTGAAAGGAAGGATTGCATACGGCAGTTTCTTTTAAGTCCCATGGATTTATCAAACCATTGATTTTTTATTTCATATTATAGTCTACAATAAAATATATAACTCTACTTTAATCCATTTGGATCGAAGTAATAGTGAGTTCAGTTTATGTTACAAGTTACAATTAATGCTTTTGTGTTGATCACGTAGCATTAAGCTGGGGTAGCATGAAGGCCCAATCGTGGTTATTCTCTATTGGATCATACCCGTTGTTGTAGTCATTTGGTATTGTCCTGCATTTGTTTGCCTTTTCACGTTCTTAAACATTTATGGCAGACATTCTTGGAATTCATGGATGGAAAGGCTCCTGAAACTATATTGACTGATCAAAACATGTGGCTTAAAGAAGCTATTGTTGCTGAAATGCCAAGGACCAAGCATGCTTTCTGCATATGGCATATCCTTGCAAAGTTCTCTGATTGGTTTTCGGTTCCGCTTGGATCACAATACGATAAATGGAAGAATGAATTCCATTGCCTTTATAATTTGCACTCGATGGAGGAATTTGAAGCAGGCTGGAGTGACATGGTTGATACTTATGGACTACATGGAAATAAGCACATCATCAGTCTATATGCACTCCGCACATTTTGGGCTCTACCATATTTGAGATGTTACTTTTTTGCCGGAATGACCAGTACATTCCAGGCAGAGTTGATTAGTGCCCATATCCTTCGGTTTTTAAGTGCTCAATCTCATGATAACTTTGTAGAGCAGGTTGGACTGTATCGCCTTTTTCTTTTGTATTGTTGATAATGTTATTGATTTACGATGTTTAAAGATCCTACTTGCAGGTAGGTGTTGTCGTTGAGTATAAAGAAGAAGCAGGACCAAAGCAAAAGATGCAAAGAAAGGCCCACAAAGTCTCCCTCAAAATGGGATCTCCAATTGAGTCTCATGCTGCTTGTGTTCTTACACCACACGCTTTTAGCAAATTACAAGAGGAGCTTGTATTGGCCCAGCAATATGCATCACTGATGGTAGATGAGACTTATTTCATTGTGAGACACCATACAGATATGGATGGGGGATGCAAAGTCCTGTGGATCCCTCAAGAAGAAGTCATCAACTGTAGCTGCCATTTGTTTGAGTTTTCAGGAATTATTTGTCGACATATTATCCGTGTCCTATCAACAAACAATTGTTTCAACATTCCAGAGCGTTATTTGCCTGTTCGCTGGCGCGAGGGTACATCTTTGACAAAATCTTACCAGGATTTTACTTCAGAGGAACATGGAGGGAAAGTACAGTTACTGCAATCAATGGTTTCGACACTTGTTTTGGAATCAGTAGAGACAGAAGAGCGTCTCGATGTTGCTTATGATCAAGTTGCTGAGGTGTTGTCCCGTATCAAAGGACTACCTGGGCCAGCACATAATGGCAATGATATTTATTATAACAGTCCATCTGATTCTTTGATGCTTCCACAGGTTGAAGATTCTGATGGATTTGTCCAAAATTTAGCTAGTGCGAGTTCCAGCGACTCTATAGCTTTGGGAAAGATAAGAGAGAGAAGACCAAGAGATGCGATAAACATCTACAGGAAACGGAGGCGATTCCCAGCGCCCTTTGAGCAGTTTGGACATCATACAAGTGATTGTCCCATGATAGGGGGCGATGACCTGAATGGGGACGGGCTGGGGTTCTTATAGTAAATTGAGGGAGGAACTTAAATCTGTATATAACGCATACCCTTGTCCTTGTTCATACGCCAATATTTGAGAAAATGTATCAAAATTTTGTGTTCTTTCTTATTTTTCTAGGGTTGTTTCTTTACCTTTCGATCAATATTAGAAAATTTGGTAAGTTTGTTTTTTTTTTTAAATTAAATTTATTGAAATAAAATGAAATATAAACATACAATTAAAGAAGCTTAGCCTACATCCAGGAAGCTAAACGACATCGTTATAAAATCCATGGATGGAACGGCCAAAACGACACCGTAATAATCATTGATGCAAGCTAATGCTTAAAACGATAGTGACTGGAAGTTTCCGAATTAAGGTAAAGTCATTGGATTATTTCTTCATATTTGTGCTGGTGATTTCAACCGAGGTAAGGATTTCTGTCTTGATCTTGCTTCTTCTTCTATTTCTTGATCATTCTCCTATCTCTTTGTTACATCCTTCATTTCTTCAGTCGATGAGACGATGCTTCCAGTCTTCCAATGGAACGACTTACACAAAGCAACTTGGGAGTTCATCTTCCGTCAGGTAACTGCTTGATCTATTCTCATCTTTCTCTTTGGTACTGCATGCTTTAAGGTTGTGTATTGTTAACCCAAATTCCATGCCTTAACAACATTCTAGCTATAAGTAGGTAGTTCTTTTAAAAGAAAAATGAATTCTCTAATCCTCATGATTAGAGAATTCATCACTTCTAGATTTGAACGTGCTCTGTTTTTGAAAATTCTCAAGTTTCTCTCTTTCCATATCTCCTCAATACTAGAAGCAAAAGAGATTATATATACTGCTCTATCATCTTTAGGATCAATCTTCAGTCCTCTTAATCTTTCTAGTATGAAAGTAAGCAAAATCTCATCCCATCTCTGGCGACACTTCTCTTTACTTCTCTTTAATTTTTTTTTCCATATGCTCTATGCAAAAGAGCATCGGAAAAAAAAAGGTGATCTCTAGTTTTACTGTCATTCCTGGATAAGACACATGAGTTGTCCAGATTTAGAAATCGTAGTTGTCAATGGTGGCATTTTGTTCAATGTAGCCAACCATAATAAGCAAGAGGCGTTGGGGCTTAAGGACTTATGCTAAACTACAGGGTACCAATCAACTGAGTTGTATCGTCCCTGTGTTAGCCACTCCCTACATGTCTTGTTTGGAAAGGAGTTAGGGTTGGTTTAACAAATAGTATTTGTCTTAAGTCCTGCAATTAGGGGAATAATTGGGGATGAGGGACATCACCTGGTTTGAAAATTCTTTCCACATGTTGCCAATGATGAATGCACAAACTTTACCATTGAGTGACATATTGCTCCAACGTTGGACTGCTCAGGAATATGAATTAATGGACCATGACCTGTTCAATTATCAAACCAAAAGTAGGCTTCTTTTCCATTACCCACTTTACATTTCATTCCCAAGTCCATAATTTTCTTGAGCCTTATCAAATTGTTGATAAACCAAGATTGGGAGTCCTAAGGAAAATGGACCATAATGATTTTCCTTTTAAGTATATAAGAGTGAACCACTTGGTTCACAATGTATCTTTGTTACACAGATTATGTCAGATCTTTTTTAGCATCAGTACCTTGTTGGTAGTGGCAATAGGGATTATCCCTAGGCCCCCTCCTTCTTTGACTTGCAAACCAATGTTATGAATACCGTACCGGGTTTGGTACCGGATTGAGCTCTGGAACGGAACTGTACCGGTACCGGTCGATATCGGGTACCGTTTCGGAGAATTTTTTAAATCTATAAAATAGTCCCTAAAATTTTTAAAAATTGCAAAATAGTCCATATTGGTATATTATACAGTTGTACTGTATACTTTACT
>JAOSBM010000009.1:16990581-17006721 GCA_027568955.1 Erythroxylum tenue | reverse complement strand
ATTTTTTTTCCTTTTCTTCTTTTTTTCACTCAAGAATTAATATAATAAATACTAGTGAATTTATTATTATTATTATCTTTTTAAATTATCTAAATATATGATAGGTTTTTTGGATGTTTCAGGTTCAGGTTTAAACCTAAACATATAATCAGGTTCGGTTCGGTTAACTACTATAGGTGCGGTTTAGGTTCGGTTAACCTAGAACCGCAAATTAGAAACCTGAACCTGAACCATAAACCTGATTTTTCAGGTTCGGTTCGAACAGAACCTGAACTCAGGATCGGTTAACCTTATTTACAGGTTCGGTTCATGCAGTTCAGGTCCGGTTAGGTTCATGGGTTTTCTTGAACACCCCTACGACCTATGATATGATCATATCTCCAAGTCATATATCTTATTATTTTCTTAAAGTTAATGACTTCTAGCACAACAATGTTTCTTAAAAGTGGATCTCCTTGTTTCTTTTTTGACTTGCATATGGTCATAATTTAGGTCATGTCACTTGTTGCATTAAATTATTTTAAGGAATGGGCCAGCATAAGGGTATGGCCTAGGTTGTGTTCTTCCAAGAATTGTGAAAATTTTCATGTTTTTTTTCTTAGATTATCTTTAATTCTCGAGCAATTCATCCCAATGTTCAATTTTCATAGTTACCCAAAAAGGTAAAAAGAACTAAGTAAAAAAAAGGAAATTTAGTATTGAAATTAATAAAAATACTTAAGAAAATATGTGCAAATTGCATTCACATCAACTATCCCCTTAGTTAAGGTTTTGCTCATCTTCAAGGAAATCAATTCCATGATTGTTAACTTAAAGATATAGCAATTTTAGGTAAGAATTCCATAAATCAATCAAAGTAATCAAGATCTTCTATCATACATTTAGTTGTATTGTTCATCAATTATCTAGGCATTTAAATAATTTAACTAATTCATAAAATCAATTCAAGTTACTGCAACAACCCTTTACATAACCTAATTTACAAAATCAAATTCAATACATAAAAGTAGACATACATAAGAATGATTAACTGTGTATTTTTAATGTTTTAAAATCGCAAGTGCATGGTGTAGCTGTAGATAGTATTGGCAAGTACGGGACGATTTCATAAGGACTCCAAATACTAGTAATAGCCTCTTCTACCAAATAAGATGATGATTTAATTTAAAATTAAACTAAACTAGAATTCAACACAATAATGAACCAGAATGCATATAACATAACGATTAAACAATATCAAATAGCTAGCACCTAGTAATGAATCCCCTAAGATCTCTTAATCACTAATCATTTATCATACAATTAAATTATTGATTATTAGACCACAAAAATTTTCATCTTATGTTAATATCTTTCTCGAGACTATTGATAACTAATCCTCGATTGATTAACTGAACCCTATTTCCAGTTAAAACCCTTAAGATCACATTACATTGATTCGTGAATTTTTCTATTAGGTTTGACCCTAATTCAGAAGATTTTCAACTTATATCTAGGTTTTCATACAACTCCTTCCAATTACAGTATATATATTCGTACAACTGATTTATCAATCTCAATCATATGAAATCAAACATTAAATTAATATCTCATACATATTAATTCAAAAATAAAAATGTGTAATTGAATATCAATAAATTGATCAATTAAATTTCATTAAATAAAATATCAAATTACACTATCCATCCCTACTTAGGATTCATCATACCTAGGCACTAAACAAACTTAGTTCCTAAACATAGAAATCGAAACAAACATCAAATATTTAGAAGAAGCATTAAAAAGAAAAGAATATATAATCTATATCCCCTTTTCTCTAATGAAATCCTTTTGAAACTTTGATGAAAGGTTACTCTCCATAGGATCTACTGAAGTAAATTTTCTTTTTTCCTCCTCTTAGGTTTAGATTTGCATCTTCTACTCTAAATCTGGTCTCTAACTCTAACTCTAGTTGCCTCTCCTCCTTTTCCTCTTCATAATACCTTTTATATTATGAAATTAGGGTGTTTAGATTATATACAGTCAGTCACATGTTTGTGTGAGTAACTATGTATATAAAAAAACTCTTCAAATTGTAATTTTATACATTCTCTTAGTAGATTACATAGGTATGGGACATAGTCATGTTTGTTACTTACACAGGTGTATATCTCTACACAAGAAAAAACATCTTCGAAGCTTTACATGTTCACAACCTCTTGTACGGTCCCTTGCATAGCAGTGTGTGTTACTCACATGAGCATATACTTCTAGGTGTGTACATCCAAAATAGCTATAATTCTTCCATTTCATTTCACGATTTCACCTGAATTCTTCTCCTTTTGATCCATGAAGGCAATTTAGAATTGAAAACACATTTGAAACAACATAAGTATCGAAAATATCGTAAAACTCTCAACTAATAGGCAAAATAGACTCAACATGGGCATAAAAACATAGTACATTAACTGTTTATCAAACATATCCACACTTAAGATTTTTCTTATCCTTAAACAAATCATAATCAGAATCATCAATCTTAAAAACATCCATTCCTTATTAACCTCGACTTGTCCATCCATAACCTAAATCATCATATCATATTAATCAAATTAACATACATCTAGATTCAAGTTATCCTAGAACCAAATTTTATAAGTCTATATCAATAACAATCACATTGATAATCTTTGCGAAATCAAAGCACAAATTTCATCCGCACAAAGGATTCACTCAATGAACTCAAAGTGTTTAGGGTGAAAAATATAACAAACTCTCAAATCATTACATCAAAGAATTCTTAACCATAAGCTTGCAATAAAATCATATCTCTACCATTTATAAGTAAAATAGAAAAAAAATAAAAAGGTCTTTTAAATATGATATAATGAAGCTTAGGTAAAGATATGGTAGGGATAAATACAAAAGGTAATAACATTGAAGGAAATTCACATAAACAAGATTACTTAAAACTTAGTTCTTCATAGTATAGGTCCTTTAAGTAGTGATTTCCTATTTTTAATTATTATTGCTACTTCATAACATAAAGCATTGCAGTATTATTTTGTAACATATAGTTAGAAAATGCTTACTCTATCCCCCTAATTATGAGTAAAAAAGACGAATTACAATACATGCGTTCTCTAACTATATGTTACATATATTAATCAGTAACTTGAAACCTATTAGATTCGTATCATCACAAGCTCTACTCTTAGATTCTTAAATTTATTTCTTTATACATAAAACAAGAAGATGGGTGAGTATTTATAGATGAATCAAATTAATTATAGCAACACATTTCAATTTGATATGATTACCACATATTTTAATATTTATTTTTTACCATAAATTATTTCTTTATATAGAGATATTTTTTGAATAATATTTCTACTTTTTAATGTGAATAATATTGGAGATTCTAAAATGTCATGAAAGATAAGGACGAAGAAAGCATTTCAAAATTCTCCAGGTACACTAGACTTTCTTCTTCACTCCTCAACCTATTATATATGTGCTTCCTTCTCACTAGCCTTTTCTCGAATAGAACATTGAGCTTCACTACTAAAAATTTCCATAATTTTTCTTGGTTTTAGGCTTAATGCTTTCTTATTTTCCAAATTTGTAATTTTTTTTGTTAATGTACTTAGACTAAAGTGGAATGTCTCTAATAGTTAAAGGGAAGACTGCATAGTACTAGACCTCTTTAGACTTTACAGCTCAACAGAATTTCTACTGGGACATTGTTGTTGTTGTTGTTGTTGTTGTACTTGAACAAAATGGATTTTAATAATCGAAGAGTATACAATTTTCTTTTAAGAAAATTTGTGTTATGAAGTGATTGACTTGTATATCTTTATGAGCTGATTTTATATCTCTTTTATTGCTTTCTTTTCCTCTATAATTGACTAAACTTCATCACTAAAGCTAGATGAAATTGGCAACAACATTCTTATCCATTTCATTCCATTTGACATCATCCGTGAAGTCCATAGACCTCTAACTAAAGGATGTAAGGCAATTATCCGTGGTGAGCATGACTTTCATCTTTAATTTCTATTATAATAAATTATTTTCGTTGAACTTTTCAATCTTAAATTTGGCTACAATTACTTCTACTCAAACTACTTTGAGTTAAGAAATATATCATCCATTGTTTCATATAAACAAAAATTATATACATGAATACTATCCCATACCTTTTAAGAATAAAAAAAATCTAACTTATTATATATATATATATACCCTAATTATACTCTTATACTACTTATTAAGATGGTTAGGTGGATAGAGTAGTATTTTACATCAAGTAAAATAGAAAGAAATATGTCACAAAATATTATTATAAGTAAAAAGAGGAGTTATAATACAAATAGTCTCTAACTATAAATTACATAATAATTTGTAATTAAAAACCTTTTAAATTGGTATCATCATAAGCTCTACTCTTGAATAATAATACAAATAATCTCTAACTATAAATTACATAGTAGTTTGTAACTGAAAACCTTTTAAATTGGTATCGTCGGAAGCTCTACTCTTGAATATTTGAATTTATTCTTAATACATAAAACAAGAAAAAAGAAAGAAAATTTATAAGTAAATTAATCTGATAATAGTCACAAATTTCAATTGTTATAATTATCATATATTTTAATGTTTATTTTTATATAATAAAGTATCTATTTTTATTTAGAGGTTTTATAAATAATATTTAAAATCTTCATTGTAAATAATGTATAGATTCTTTTAAGAATTATCACCCCAAGCCCAAAATGAGATGAAACTTTCCATAATTTGGGTGAATCTATGCTTTTTGCTTTCTTATTTTCCGAGTCACGTCCCATTTTGGAAGTTTGATCACATGGAGTAGGCTGTAAAGAATAACAAAAGAGGATGCATAGCCTCCTTCTTAGCATGGATATAGACCACACAGCTTCAGGCCTACCTTCGGAACCTTTTTTTTTTATTATTTTAAGGTATTTTAGGAAGGTCTCAATTATAAGAAGGTACTTTTAAGTCATTCATATTCAGACTAATCCCTATTTAAATCGAATAAGTCTTTTACAAGAGATAAAACTATAATCTCAAATTTTAAATAATTGCATACATGAAAACGATTTAAACCGTTAATTCACATATGGCTACCAAAATCATCGTTGGCATTTAATCTTTTTCCCTTCCCATCATTAGCATTATCTTAGAAAAAAGTTGTCAAAATTAAAAGCTCGTAATTGCAGCTCACGGACCGTTGACCAAGTTTTTTCGACGACGTGGCAAACAGTAATTGGCTTTGGACTTGTAAATCAAATGTCAGCCTCAGACTCGGAAGATCCAACCCAAGCGCAAATCTCTGTGTTGCTTACGCAAGCTGCCACACGTGACGTGGCAAGAGGGAATTTTCGTTTGACGTGATTGGACGAATTTCAGTTTTTGTGTAATTGGAAATGTGGTATAGACCTGGGATGAGATCTTGTGCCGTTGCTATCGTTTCTAGCTTGTGCCAGACAGAGTATACCAAACTCTTGAAGGCTTTAAGACATGTTCTACTACAACAATAATAAAAGTTTGTGTTGTCTGGAATTACCATAAATGTTCGTAACAGTTGGATAAATGAGCGATTCACAGCTTAAAATCTTAAAAATGGGAAAACTGAGCTTGGAGAGTAGGAATTAGGGAATGATACATCTGATTGATTCCCAATTCTGACGTGGCCTCACCCTGGAGAGTTTGCAGAAGCTAAAACAGGTTTTCTGTAAATCTTCAGGAGTTGACGCAATTTCACATTGTATCACAGAAACGAACTTGCGTGTGATGAGCAGTTCTTGTAGTCAAGGCATATGGTATGTTGAAATTAAGGGTAGGGCAGAGGGTGACATGGGAAAGGATCAAACAAGAAGTGTCATTTATTAAGGTCCAGCTTTGCAGTAACCAGGCGAGCAGAACAAGTGATGTCAGTAGCATTTTGCTTGTTAAACAAGTTGTTGCGAGACGTAGTACTGCCATTGAGTGATCAGAGTGACCAACAGTAGAAAAGCATATACACACACGAGGGATCTGGGGCCTTTTTCTGGCTGTAATAAGATTAGTCAACATGGTGGAAAAGAAATAAGTCAGCAGACTGACTACTTTGTCATCTCGTGGACTGTCATTGAATTTAATGTCCATCTTTACGTCCACGTGCTTGTGCCCCTCTTCTTCTTCAGTCCTTGTCCAAGATAAATTGGTGTCTCGGGTAAATTACTGATTTGTTTTCAACGGCTTATAATTTTCCGTTGATTTCCTGTGTAGTGTATTGTACTTAACTTATCATTTTAACTTGAGTGTTCTATACATCAAGACATGCTATTATGGTTCTTATGACATCTATGTAGACCAGGGTGAATGTCTTACGATGAAACAAGGGACAGTAGTTGATTCAGAGTACGAAGGCAGGAATAGTGAGCACGGAATGTTACATTTGTACGGAATTGGCGACGATAAACAAGTATATCCTGCATCATTATGGAATTATAACCGATTCATTGTATTGTACCTTATGTTCTTCTACACTATTCGGGAAGACTGTCATTTGAACAGCAAAAATGGAGATTTTCATGAAGTTCTGGCTCTCAATAGAATTCCAAGGTTATCTTCAAAGCAAGTCTTAAACTCGCCTAAGAAAGATAAATACTCGGTGAAGGCAATATCTTTGATGGATATGGAACTGAAAGACAATGCTGCAGATCCCTGGGTGCCGAAGTCATTACATTTCATGACCTTACGAAAGAAATCTACAACTTAGAAGGCTAGCTAGTAAACTTTAGAGTCTATAAGCACCATATTAAATGAAACATTGGATATGGCTTATGCCTCCGTCGTCCACCAAGCTATTAATGAGGCTTTTGAATTGGAGAGAAAATGAATGACTAAATTCACCATGTCATGGGATAGCAGTACATGATAGATTAAAACTAAGTATCTATTGAGCAAAAACATACTTTGGCAATACCATATTTGCTCATGAAGGCCACATGGGGAGGAAATCACTCTTAAGTTCTCGGGGAATGTTCTATTGTAAGTCTGTCTTCATTCTATTTATTGATATTTAAAATGGGTTTAGACATTAGTTGATCAATCTCAACCACATTCTCTGGAATTCTGTTGATAAAGATAATGATTGAGCCCAAAAGTACAAATTGAAAAGCCAAATTTTAAATCCTACATCATAATATATGTTTCTCCAGTCGTCTTCCAAACACTATGCAACACACGGTATGTGCAAAAAGCAAAACGATAGAAAAAGAGCATGATCAGGACTCTTTCGTACTTGTGGATACAAATGGGGTCGAAGCGTTATCACAATGCTTGCAAAATAGAGGTTAAATGTGTAACATCTCAGATCACTCGCTTACAGATATTGTCCACTTTGGGCCTTGGCTTAGCCAAGCCCTCACGGTTTTGTTTTTTCCGAGGTCTTCTCAGAAGGTCACCCATCCTAGAACTACTCTCGCTCAAGCACATTTAACCTCGGAGTTCTGATAGGATTTAGTGCGTTAGATCATGGAAAACGCGTCTGTAAGGAAGAGATATCCGTACCCTTATAAAGCGTACTTCATTCCCCTCTCCAACCGATGTGAGATCTCACACTCTCCACCCCCCTTAGGGCCTTGCCCTCTTTGGGGTCCAGCCTAGCTAGCACAACGGTTCGTGTACCAGCTCTGATACTACTTGTTGGGCGCAACAGGTGTATTTTGTAAAAACGAAAAATAAAATCAGCAAAATGGACACAAGATATTTAACGTGGTTCATCCTTAACTTTGGGCTATGTCCACGAACAAAACTCAGAATATGTCTTCCACTATTACAAATAGTAGGTATACAAAGATAAAACCAAAATAGTGGCTCACAAGATGTTTCCCAACCTAAAAATACTAACCTCACTATTTTGTCACTCACCAACCCTTTAGGAAAATTTTTCCTAACTTCAGAGCAAAAATAATGCTCTGATTTTCTCTCTGTTTTTTGTTGTGTTGTCTGTTTTGTTGAAGCAGGGAGTGCCTTATATAGACAGTCCACCACTTGAAGACAGCTGCCTTACAGCTGTCTTTTTTCTTCTATTCAACAAATGCCGCATTTGTTGAAATCAACAAATACTGCATATTGCAGCTTCAACAAAAGCAGCATGTTCTTCCATTCAACAAAAGCAGCAGCATGCGACGGTGCCACAATTGTGGAATGGAGTCCCTCCATGTGAGAGGGACCCATATCCATCAAGAAGCTTTTGATTAAATCCTCCAACAGTGGTGCCTGGACAAATTGGAGATGAAGTGCAAAATGATCAGCTAAAAGTTGATAATGCAGATGCTCCCAATGAAGTTGAACTAAAGGATGATGATAGTGTTCATATTCAACCACCAGCACTTGAAGATTCTCCAGGCCCATTACGAAGATCTAGTATAAATAGACAACCATCTACTGGATATCCAGTTGATCAGTATGTAATACTGACTGACGGGAGAGAACCAGAAAGCTTTGATGAAGCCATGAATGATGAACACAAGAAGAAATGGAAAGAAGCCATGCAAGATGAAATGAAATTCCTAGATGAGAATAAAACATTCGAGCTAGTGAAGTTGCCAGAAGGCAAAAAAGCATTGAAGAATAAGTGAGTGTTCAGAATCAAGTATAAAGAACACAATGACCATCCTCGATTCAAAGCAACATTAGCGGTCAAAGGATTCAGCCAAAAGAAAGGTATTGACTTTGCCGAGATATTTTCACCAGTAGTGAAAATGACATCCATACGTACAGTGCTAGGGCTAGCCGCAAGTTTTAATCTGGAGGTTGATCAAATGGATGTCAAAACTGCCTTCCTACATGGAGATTTGAAAGAAGAGATATACATGGAGCAGCCAGAGGGTTTCGTAGAAAAGGGAAAAGAAGACTATATTTGTAGACTAAAGAAGAGTCTATATGGTCTAAAACAAGCATCAAGACAGTGGTATAAGAAGTTCGAGTCTCTTATGGGGGAGCAACGCTACAAGAAGACTACTTCAGATCACTGTGTATTTGTGAATGAATTCTTTGATGATGATTTCATTATTTTATTTCTCTATATGGATGACATGTTGATTGTTGGTAAGAATGTTTCTAGAATCAACAATCTAAAAAAACAACTGGATAAGTCTTTTGCCATGAAAGACTTGGGATCAGCAAAGCAAATTTTTGACATCAAGATTATCAAAGATAGAAACGCCAAGAAATTATAGTTGTCACAAGAGAAGTACATTGATAAAGTACTTCAGAGATTCAAATTGGGCAAGGCTAAAGCGGTTAGTTGTCCTCTTACTAATCACTTTAAATTGAATTCCAGAGAGTGCCCTTCTACAGATGAAGAGACGGAAGAAATGTCCAGAGTTCCATATGCTTCAGCAGTTGGAAGTTTGATATATGTCACGATTTGTACACGGCCAGATATTGCTCACGCAATTGGAGTTGTGAGTCGTTTCCTTTCAAATCCTGGAAAGGAACATTAGGTTGCAGTCAAGTGGATTATCAGGTATCTTCGAGGGTCATCCAAAATATGCTTATGTTTTGGAAGAGCAGAATCTGTATTAGCTAGTTAAACAGATGCAGATATGGTTGGAGATGTTAACTCGAGAAAGTCTACATCAGGTTACTTAATTACTTTTGCAGGAGGAGCTATGGCATGACAGTCAAAGTTGCAGAAGTGTGTTGCACTTTCTACAATTGAAGCGGAGTTTATTGCAACAACGGAAGCCTGTAAGGAGTTATTATGGATGAAGTTCTTTAATGAACTTGATATCAAGCAAAAACAGTATCAACTGTTCTGTGACAGTCAGAGCACTATTCACCTTGGTAAGAATGCCTCATTTCACTCACGATCAAAACATATTGACGTGAGATATCACTAGATCAGAGATGTGATGGAGATGAAACAATTACAGTTAGAAAAGATCCATACTGATGAAAATAGATCAGACATGTTAACTAAGATTTTACCAAAAGGAAAGTTCGAGTACTGTCTATCAGTGGCAGGCTTGATAGAGCCCTCCATGTAGTCGGGAGGGGCAGATTTAATAGATATGGATCCCTCTCACATGGAAGGACTCTATTCCACAATTGTGGCACCGTCGCATACTGCTACTTTTGTTGAATAGAAGAACATGCTACTTTTGTTGAAGCCGCAATATGCAGTATTTGTTGATTTCAACAAATACATCATTTGTTAAATAGAAGAAAAAAGACAACTGCAAGGCAGCTGTCTTCAGGCGATGGAGTGCCTATATAAGACACTCTGCTTTAACAAAATAGACAACACAACCAAAAACAAAGAGAAAACCAGAGCATTGTTTTTGCTCTGAAGTTAGGAAAAATTTTCCTAAAGAGTTGGTAAGTGACAAAATAATAAAGTTAGTATTTTTAAGTTAGGAAACACCTTGTGAGCCACTATTTTGGTTATATCTCTGCATACCTACTATTTGTAATAGTAGAAAAAATATTCTGAGTTTTGTCCGTGGACGTAGCTCAAAGTTAAGGGTGAACCACGTTAAATATCCTGTGTCCATTTTGCTTATTTTATTTTTCCTTTTCACAAAATACACTCGTTGTGTCCAACAAAATGCAGGTGAAAACTTAAGTATATGAAGTTATGAATAGAAGCAGGATGACCAAAGAGAATGTCACTTTTGTGGAGTACCCATCTGATGTTCCATTGTTTGTCGATGGCATCGTTTCTCCTGCAAAGATGTGCATAAAAAAATGAACTAGCTGTGATAAGCCTGAAATTTAAAGTTTGATTTGCAGAACACAATGAAATCCGCCATGCGGAGCGATTATCATATTGGTACGGCTAGACTATGCAATAGCCACCGCCCAGAAGCTAGCTAGCAGCTATAAGACAATTAGAATTTCCATCTTGTTAGTTGCCGTTGGAAGTTCTATTTCATCCGTCAGAATTCTTGGAAGTAGTAAAACACTGTTAGCGAAGTGTAAGATACAAACAACTCTGTTGTTTTCAGTTTCTTTTTCTATTATCTGAGACTCAAGAGGGCTGTGCTTATAATGGAAATTGTGGCCTAATGTATTGGCAGCTGGCTAATATGGTTTACCAACTTTGCCTGCGGTATAACAGAATCTTTGGTGACCAAACGGGTTGTTTATTTAACGAAAGAGTTTACTTATACTTTACCAAAAGCCATCTTGAAGACGAGACATGAAGACAAGCCATCTCTAAGTATCCTTCAACATCAACGACAAATGATAGTTTCATCGCCTTTAAGTTGTAGTAGCGTCCAACCATAGATCCCTGTGCACATAAATGGTTTATAAACAAACACTTTCTACGATTTATTTATCAGTTTATTGGAAGAAGAGGGCGAGTCTGTGTGTATATATATGGGTACCTTGGTGATGTTAGCGAAGGAGATTGCAAGGTCAAGGTCTAGAAGCTGCTTGCAATCATCAGGAGTGACGTCAAAGAGCTGACCATAGTTGTTGCCTGTGGTTGGGCACTTGCAGAAAAGATTAAATGCACCGCTTGATTCACCTCCAAAAGTCAATATGTTCCTTGGAGGCTTTGACGATCACTAGTTATTGTTGCCTTAAAATCCTCTCTAACCTCCCCCTGTCGATCTGACCGGAAGTAAAAAACAGCAGATCAACATAGATTCAATAATCTGTTGTATGAATGTTTATTAACCGATTCACATTTGCAGTTGGGAATGCACCTTTACAGAAGCCTCGTGCAGCTTGGAGCTGAATGCTCTGTAAAAGGACTCTGGATCTTCATGACCTGGCCTATGGAACGCCAGCATCACAAAAGCGTATCAAATTATTCTTTTGGTTCAATTTTGTAGAACTGACAGTCCCATCAAGTAATCTTAAAAAAGATGTGTTTCTTAATCAAGAAATTGGGAACGTATATACCCCAGCCTCGGGAGGAATATTGGCTTGACTGAGGAACTTGATAATGTAAAGTTTCTCATTTGATTTCAAGAGCCTACAGGATACCAGAAAAAATCTCCATGTTCAACGTTAAACCTCTCTCTTCTTCCATAGTGATATTTCCTCATCCTATAATCCACCAAGTGAGTGAATATCCTCAACCATGTAACAGCAGAAATGAAGGATGCATATGATCGGAAAAAGAAAACATACCAATATGAAAAAGAGAACACTGTAAGCATCCCAGCGACTAGAGGCCATAAATGTTAGGATTAGCTTCCAGAAACCCCACACGAAAATTCTCGATTCTGTGAAGAATCTTGGATTTCTTGGTGAACTTTTGGAAAACATCAATTTTCATGTGCAACTCCAAACCTTCATCCAGAAGCATGTGCAACTCCAAACCTTCATCGAGAAGGAAAGCAAGCTAATCGTGAGCTACTAGAGAAGCATATGAAACTGAAAGACAGAATGTTGCAGATCCTTGGATGCAAATCAATCCATTTCACGACCTTATGATTCATGAAAGACATCTACAACATATTATCATATCTAGTAAACTTTAGAACTATTCTATAAGCTCCAGATTTAAATAAATGAAACCGTGGATATGGTTTTCCATCCTAACAAGGCCTTAATCGTCCACCAAGCTATCAATGAGGCTTTTGAACCAAAGAGAAAATGAATGACAAAATTAATCATGTCCTTTGATGGCAGCACATCATAGTTTAAAACTATCTATCTATGGAAGCAAAAGCATATCTTTGGCAATACCATACTTGCCCATGAAGTCCACAAGGGGAGGAAATCATAGCTCATGTTCTCAAGGAATGCTTTTTGTATGACAAGTTTGGTCCGTCTTCATTCTCTTTATTGATGTTTAAATGGGTTTAGTTTGACCCATCTCAACCATTTTCTCTGTAACCCTGTTGATAAATATAATGATAGAGCCTAAAACAACAAACTGGAATTCCTAATTTCCAATCCTATATCATAGCATATGTTTCTTCCCTCCTCTTCCAAGCACTATGCATTAAAAAATTCCAGTTCTGGAAGGCATCCAAGAAGACAATATCTTTTGCAATATAATAATCTTCTCCATAAAATTTTTACAGCTGCCTCAGTTCAATCCTAGCCATTTTTTAAAGTTTAATGCTGCTTCTCTCCTCTTGAACTGGGCCTCTGTTTGGAAAGAAGGAGCTTTTCCCTTGTACAATGTCCTATGGTACTTCAGGAAGAGCATCCGATACTTATACTTGTCAATGAACATCTTCTCTTTCTCCATCATATCCACAACTTCGTTTGCTCGAACGAAATAGCCCCCCCTGACAAATGAATATAGTAGAGAATCCAGGAGTTCCTGGTCAAACTTCATTGCAGTTACCGACAAAGCAAGTGACTTCAGTTCACCCCAGAGCTCTGTTACTTCCACATATTTTCCACCAATGGCAGCATAACCTGTTACCATAGAATGAAAAGTTTGAGCATTTGGAACATGTCCCAGACTCCTCATCTTCTTCAAAGCCTTCTCAGCGTCTTGCATCAATCTCTTTTTGCTGAAAAAATGAATTACATTATTCCAATCATGAACTCCAGAATCTAAAGTCTGCCCTTCCTTGATTTCGCGCAAAAGCTTAGCCATCAACCCTGATTCACCACCCTCTGCACATCCTTTAACCAATTTCTCAAACTCCAGATGGCCACCTCTCGGAAGTTTGGCATCTTTCATCTCTTTAAATAGTTGGAGAGCTCCACGAGTGTCCTGCTGAAGCACTCGGGACTCCATCAATGTCTCATAACAGCTAGAGTCTAGTTGAACTCCTGCTCTACGTGCATCTCGGAGAAGAGAAGCTATCCCTCCTGGCTGATTTGCTGTACAGTATGCTTTTAAGAGGGAGGTATATACAGCAGAACAAGTTCTAACCCCAGCCAAACGCATTTCATCCAGGATATCATGTGCCTGATCTAGCCATCCAAGTGAAATGCAAGAATTGATGACCTGAACCAAGGCGGACTCATCATTAGAAGTTGGGGAATCTTCTCTCTCTACCTTGATAAGTAATGCAGTCAATTCCTTGATCTTGCCAGCTTCTAGAAATGATTTTATCAAATTTATATATATCTTTTCAGTAGGCAGCAGAATTCCATGCTCAGTTGTAACGAGTTCAACTTGAACCTGTAACCTCTCTAATAAGGTATCAAGCAATTCCTTTGCCTCGGTTTCAAGCTTCAAGAACTTCCGGTCCATAAGAAACTCTTCAAAAGATATCAAATATTGGTTTGATCTGTCATTTTGTACATCATCCAATTTTCTGTGGTTTAAGCTTTCCTCAGAAACAAGTACAGTTGAAGACCTATTATCCATTTGGAACACAAGGCTAGCCGTAGCAAGGGAATTCCGTGCTTCCTTTGCCTTCCCAAGCATTTTCAAAACCATTTTGGAAGCAGAATCGAGATCCCCAAATTTCAAATGGCACATTATTACACTATTATAGTACTGCCGGAACTGATTATCACTTAAATTAGGAGCTTCATCTATGTGTCTCTGGAGTTTCATCAGCTCCTCTCTACGCCCATTACTTTCATATATATAAGCCATTGTAATCAGAAGACTCGTGTTGACTTTAACACCAATGCGAGGCATCATATCAAGTAGCATCTCTGCTTTTCTTGTTGTACCAAACAAAAGACAGCCAGCTAAAGCTATATTCACTGCAATAGTATTAGGCCTCATAGCAATTAAAGGTGCATTACTCTTTTTACGAGGGTCTACTCTACCATCTTGGAACAGATAACCTATCTCAAGTATCAACTCAGCTGCAAGATAAGCTCCAGGGCCAGTTGATGACATGTTTCCCAAGATTGCTGACCAAGCAGCTACAGGGGGATACTCTTCCATTTCTATCAACTTTCTCAGAACAGTCGATGCTGGAACAGGTAAACCAGATTTAGCGAGACAGAGAGAGAGATAAAGAAGAGGTTCTTTCCCTAACAAGTTATGTTTACTTTCTTCGATAGCCTGCTCTACCAAACCAAAGGCCCTATCAAGCAACCTAACATCACGGCTTTCCGCAAAACTTGTTAAAAGCTTATTAACGACAGATTTTCGAGGGAACCCTTCCATCTGCATGTGCTGTTCAAGCAACTTCAACACATCATTATATCTACGCTCATCAATTGCATTTTCCATTTCGAGACTTAGCTTAGCCGGGTCTTGAGCCTGAACTAAAACTGTGCCAGTCATAGTTGATAATGAATGTGCTTGTTGACTCAATCCATCCAGTATTACCGATACAATAGATGGCATGTTTAAGTTGGTAAAAGGGGATTGGGAAAACTCATTGAAGTGCCTATGACAGCAAGAAGCTTGCTCATGACGCCTGTACACCTTCTGGGTATTGTGTACAGTATTAGCCAAAACGGAACACAAGCATGGAAAAACAAGGGCATTAGTCGTGTGCTTCAATCTCCTCATGACCAGCATGCTGTCTTTCTCCTAATCAACCAAAACTTATCAACCCTGTATAAACAAAAGATCAAAACTGAAGAATCTATGATTTATGCACACGAGTGCAAATACAACAAGACTTTGTGAGTAATTGGAAATCTTAAAGTTAAGAGAAGGCATAAAATAGCTTCACTTCTGCACATCACTTTTTGGAAATAACCAAAATCATTTCTCAGATATCTAAAGGTTCTTCTAGTGGGTGCAAAGAATCTATTTGGCACAAGCATATAAGAATTACTTTGTTCTCGTAAATGGAGAGATGACTTCAAAAGTTGTTCATCTTTTAAGATGACTACAAAAGGCTGTGAATTGTTTCTCCCTAAACAATGAAGAAAAGCAACTAAATCTTATATATTGTTATTTGTCCACAACTTTCTAAACAACCAAGAGGATCGATCCCAATACTTGGACAATTTTTGGATGCTTCTACATGCATCTTCCAAGTATTTGGATTGCCTCTCGGTATAGAAAGGTAAGGACAAATAATGGCATAGAAGATTTAGTTGCTTTATTTCACAACCTTTGTAGTCATTTTAAGAGATGAACTCCTTGTAGACACTAGCATCTCCTCGCCACTCATGAAAACTATTATGCGCACAAACCCGGCTGAGGAAGTCCTGCCTTGTAATAACAAGTTTGCCAAAAGAATCTGATAGACCCAAAAATATTTACAGATTTAGTAAATATATATATATATATATATA
>JAOSBM010000009.1:16964777-16990481 GCA_027568955.1 Erythroxylum tenue | reverse complement strand
TGGTGAGAGGGGTAGATGATTAGAGGAAACACAGAGTCGGCTAGTGTTTAAACAACACAGACCCAAAGGAGAAGACGCTAGAGATTCTTTACGTAAGTGACGGAACGTCACTTTAAAAACAGCTTCCCGAAGAAGCTATAATTTGAGCTTTTTTGAAAAGCTCCAAATTATAACTTTTGAAAAAGCTGTATTTGAGCTTTTAAAAAAGCTGTTTCTACTGCAAAAGCGCTTTTAAAATGTACAGCCAAACATAAACTTTTTCTTCAATATAGCTTTTACGGTAGACAAAAGTGCTTTTAGACCTTCCAAAAGCTGAACCAAACACACACTAAATGATATGTTTTGGATTGGATGCTACTTTTAAATGGAAACGTCATCGAAAATGTCATTGCTCTCCTCCCTTTTTAACGCTTGTTGATAGTTAACCTTCTGTTCATTGCCACAGGTGGAAACAACCTCGTTGACTCTAATAGAGCTGCATGTAAAAAGTGCAACTTCTTTGACTCATCGTAACTAAACTTCTCTGGGGTTTCTTGCACTGATGATGTTCCAAAGTGCTTTGAAGAAGGTAGTTCCTTGTGGATCATGGCTGTAGAACGTGGGTTGCCAATTATCAACCAGAAAAATCAGGCCAGCACTGATGTTGTTGTTGGGAAACCAGATCGGGATCGTAATTTTGATTTCTTGAGAATCAAAATCAATTTAATTATATAAAATAATTAACACAAATGATAATAAAGTAGAAACTTAATTCATACTTTATTCCGAAACTTGATCTTTTACTTGTCAAATTTCTAAAACCATTTCCAAAACCGATTCGTCTCAACCACTATAGTCGCACAAAGTGTCCAACCTCTAACAGTATCCACAAAACAGGTTGAGAGAACTTTGTAATATTTACAGAGAGAGTTAAGCAATAAGTGCTAGTTCCATTAGAGATTAAGCCTATTTATAATAAGTTTTGGACGTTTTAGTAATTTAATTGAAATTAAATTCTAATTTGAATTAAACTTTAATTAGAATTACAAATAATTCTAATTAAATACCAATTATGCCCAAATTATAGTCAATATCTTATATTGATCCTTATTTATTAAATATCTCATATTTAATCATAAAATTTCTCAAACTTTACAATCAGGTCCAACTTGAATTAAAAAAAATTTTGCTCCTTTCAACTCATTATGTGAGACCCATTAGGTTCTCAAATGTGTTGGCAATGATTACAAATTATATTTATAATTCATAATTAAAGTTAGATAAATTAAAACTCCTTTTAATTTATCTTTAATTCTCTGATTAAACAATTTATAATCATAAATCAAGATTAGCGTCTAGCAACGCGTCATTACTACCCAAATATTTAATAGTGTCAAAGTGATTTTAACTAACTTTTTCAAGCATAATTTTTTTCATATAATTCAATCCTTTCACCATACAATGTTCCGATAAGATATAGAGCATGAAATTAATGTCTACTCTATTTTGAGCCCATTCATATTAGTTTTCCTCTAGTAGCTATCAATTCAATTAATTATATTTGTAAACTATTTATAAAATGTCATTCCACGTTGGCTAAGGATTTCCCAAATCAATACTAATCGAGAACAACAAAGCATTCTTCCTAATTACTTTAGGGTGATGAATCTTATCTAGATCACACTATTACTTCCATATAGTTCATGTTACATCCAATGACTACTGATTAAAAACCCATGATTAAATAGATCATAAGTAATATTAAAACATAGCAATCCATATTTTGGTGACTTCAAATCAAAGGATCACTTATACAATCATCACAATAAGAATTCGATAGACATATAGGTAATGTTCCAAATGGATTTCTCATGTTAGATCTGTTCAGTAAATTTGTTCTCTAACAAGCACCCATACGTTTGTCTAATCTTACCAGAACAATAACTAAAAACAATTTAAGGATAATACATAAATGCAATATGAATCTTATAATTATAATCTCATTATAATTTCATTTGCAATATACAATTATCTTATGGACTTTATCATATACATAAATATGTACAAGATAAAATATGTCTTTAAATAATTATCACTAAAATACAACCAAAGCAATTAGCTGAAGGACATAAACCAATACCTGATGTGTCCTTGCCTACAAATATAAAACTAACAATAACATCTCCTAAGAATAGTCTCTCGTTTTCCTTGTCTTCAAACTCCATGTTAGAAGTTAAAAGCATGAACCTTGAGAACAAATCTTAGTTCTTTCCCCGATTTTCATCATGCCTTTCTAGCTTTTCTTTTTGTTTTGCTTTTATAACCTCCGTGGCAAACCTGTTAACGATGCTAATATCTTCTTTGAACTTCTTCTCTGATCCCACGTTTAAGTACCTCTTGATCTTCCATATTACAGAAAGGGGATATATGAATCTTGAGAAGCAGCTTTCAATAGCATCATCAAAAGCTTTGACAAAGGCATATCTGAAGTGTTTGGAAGGTCAACTCCAAATGTAAACTTGCATACGCTAGTGGAAGTGAACTCTTGTAAAACTTGTTAAAGATCAAAGAATGAATTTTGATAACATTTTTCGGTCAAATACGGCATCAGGCCCTTAGATATCTCGTATTCAACAACCTTTTATATGAATTTTTAAAGAGATTTTGTGCTGAACTCGTGGCTACCAATCTTATGTTGGGTGGTCCAGAGATGACCATGTTGGACAATTTTGTCCTTTCCCATAAAGTTAGACAACTATTACTTGCATTTTTTGGTTTTAAATAAATTATCTGTTAAGTTACGTAATTTGATCCAGATAAAGATAATAAAGTGACCCAATAAATAATCTAGATTAATGGGTCAAATTTTGGGTGAAAAATGGATCCCAATTAGTATGGACTAGACCCATATTGGCCTTATGATGGGGAAGCTCGATATGGAAGCAATATAAAGGTTAAGGTCTCCTGTAGTTGCTCATATCAATCATAAGCATAAGGAATCTTTGACCCATTAGGAGAGCTTACGTATTGAGAAAACTGTATAAAGACCTAAGCCACGTGTCGGTAAACACTTTCCGTAAATGTCCCAGGAGATTCGTGATCGTTTGGAGCTCGAAATCGACATCGAAATCAAAGATGGAACCGAAATTAGGTAATCCACATTACCTTTGTTTTTAATCCTTTCATGTTGATCCTGAGAACGTAATAAGGTCTATACTACGTATTACATGTGGTATCAGAGCAGTTAAGTGATTGGATTGCTGGAAATGAAGCTTTTTGGTTTTTCATCTCATATGGTTTTCCTTAGTTTTTGATTCGTTTGTTAGTTTTTTTACGTATATAATTACGTAAAAGTGGTATACATAAGGCTAGCTATGAAAAACGGTTCAAAAACGGGCCAAACGGAGCGAAAAATTGACTTCCTGGAACGTCAAAAATTGCCTTCGGTGTCGGTGGCACGCGCCCTACATGCTACAGTAGAGGGAGGTAGCGACGTATAGTTGGCTTGTGTGGTGCATGAGCCAATCGCATCATGCCATATCGCTTTAGGGAGCGATAGACGCTTGTCGTGAGTGCAGCACATGTGTGACTCTTGACCCGCTCTCCCACAAGCATGGGTCGGCTGCATCCAATCCCTACACGTGGCACACCAGATTTGGGAAACATGGCGACGCGTGGACGCACGTCTGCACGTGGGTTACGCGTGAGATACATCTGACACGAGTCAGGGCGCGCGGCAAGGACCCGGGTCACACGCACCAAATTGGCTCGCCACGTCAGCCGTACGGACGCTACAGTGTTTTTTAAAAAAATACAAAAATCCAAGATTTCTTGTAAGGCGCCTCGAGGTGTTTTGGATAAGTTTCTCGATTCGAAAATTTTATAAAGTAAGTTTTTCCATTTTTTTGGATTTATTACATTAGTAATAAATTAAAGTTTAACTCTAGAAAAAGAAATTAAGGTATTCTGAATCCAATTTCGAATGAATTTTCATGCTTCGGATATCACATGAGGGAGATACATGAGGTTCTTGTGTCTCGAGTCCCATGTTTAGTGTTCAGGATTGCATAATAGTCGATCAGAAAAGGAATGGAGATATTCTGAAGCCATTTTTGAGTGAATTTTCGTGCAACAAACTTGCCATAAGGGAGATACATGAGGTTTTCGTGTCTCGGGTGGTCAGTTCAGTGTCCGGTGACGCACGATAGTCACTATATTGAGATTTTTCTTTTACGAAAGCCTCAAATGAAGTTTTCAGAGAATGTCTGCAGCACGAGTGTGTGACAATGAGACTGTGCATTCGAATTTTTGCATTTATTGATGTTATATTGTCACATACTATATGCCCATAAAGAATGAGAGGATAACATAAAGATGTATCCCTTGTGTTTGTGGACTTTTTGAGTGCTGATGAGAATGTAGTCTTTCAAGTCAGTATTTTGAATTGTTCTGCTTGCATGTTGGGATATATCTCTAATTTTATGTTTGGTTATTCTGTCCACAGGTGTTGGCTTTACATGAGATTTTGAGATGTGCCCTGGATAGAGGAAAGTCATTACTTGAATGACCTATTCACCCACAGGTGGTAATGTCATGAGAGTTGATGATTTGTAGCACCCCACTCCCGCAAGGCACGTACTGACATCTATGAGTGATATCCGAGTTCGAGCCCCGCAAGGGTGGCATGCTAGAGCACACAGTCAGTCAAAAATCAGTATAAATTTTTTTTGAATAACAAAGATACACACCTTTTTGCGGAAATCCACAATTCAGCTCGGGCCCACTTTCATTTATAAACTTTTTCAATCATAACAATACAATCAATAGAATTTTCAATAAACATTTGGGCTCTTTCACAAAAACAAAACACTTTGGTCATAATGTCTTTACATTACAACATAAATCATTTGTACAATAATTTCAGAATATTCAAATTTATGGAAAAATAAGAAAACATAAATGCAGATGCGAACTGATCCCTACCTCTATCCCTTACTTATATGCTGTAGGGATACTCCCGTTTGCCTAACGGGGTATTCTCTGATCCTAAAAAATATTTGCAAATTTTGGGTGAGTTTTGCGAACTCAATGAGAGACCATCATCGATGGCTCACCCAGTCATATAACACATAATTCACATTCACATCATTTCGCATTTCACGCTCAACATAGAAGAAGCAGACGGTCAAACATAGAAGATATGACGTCATTATAGATGATAAGACGTCATCATAAATGATACGTCTTCACAGATGACATGACGTCATCACAGATGATATGGCGTCATCACAGACGATACGTCTTTACAAACTATATGACATCATCACAGACGATATGATGTCATCACAGACGATACATCTTCGCAGATGATTGTTTATACTCTTGAACATCTTCCCTTCTAAGAATCCTAACTTTCGACTCCGAGGTCCATATTTCTCATACTATATACCGTTGGAAAGATAAAAGAAAGATCTACAACTCTCAAGAAGGCAATTTTGTCAAAATCTATCTATATCAATCCCAAATTTCCCCTGAAGTCCGAATATGAATTTTTCATTCAGTCAGCAATGTACTGCACCCAATTCTCAACTTCATGAAATTTTGAGACTCTTAGAAATAGAATTGAAATTCGATGTCTTCATAAAAAATTTATACCGATTTTTGACTGATTATGTGCTCTAGCATGCCACCCTTGCGGGGCTCAGACTCAGATATCACTCATAGATGTCGGGTACGTGCCTTACGGGAGTGGGGTGCAGATTAAGGTGTTCTTTTGGATGGTTCGAAAGAGGACTTCAAGATCTACAACTATCACGAAGACCTCAAAGACAAATTCTATCATTTGAAGGGTCAAAAATGGACCAGAAATAGTGCACAGAAGAAGTTTCGATCACATAAGAAGAAGTAGAAGTCAACTATAGAAGAAGCAGAAGGTCAACTATAGAAGAAGCAAAAGGTTAAACATAGAAGAAACAGAAGGTCAAACATAGAAGAAGCAAAAGGTCAAACATAGAAGAAGCAGAAAGTCAAACATAGAAGAAGCAGACAGTCAAACATAGAAGAAGCAGACGGTCAAACATAGAAGATATGACATCATCACAGACGATATGGCGTCATCACAGACGATATGGCGTCACCACAGACGATACATCTTCACAAACGATATAACATTATCATAGACGATACGTCTTCACGACGATATGACGTTATCACAGACAATATGACATCATCACAGATGATACGTCTTTACAGACGATATGACTCCACAGACGATATGGCATCATCACAGACAATATGAAGTCATCACAGACGATTCGTCTTCACAGACGATATGTCTATACTCTTGAACATCTTCCCTTATAAGAATCATAACTTTTGACTCCAAGGTCCAAAATTCTCATACTATATACCATTGGAAAGATAAAAGAAATATCTACAATTCAAGAAGGCAACTTTGTTAAAATCTATCTATATCAATCCCGAATTCCCCCTGAAGTTGAACATGAATTTTTCATTTATTCATCAATGTACTGCACCCAATTCTCAACTTCATGAAATTTTGAGACTCTTAGAGATAGAATTGAAATTTTATGTCTTGATAAGAAATGTAGCCATATGTCTCTAGTTTAATCCAAATGAAGAATCATCTCATTTTGATAGCTAAAGAAAAATTTATGGGTAACAGACCGAATCACATTCAGTGAATATTTTTCAGATCAACTACCAATTTTGTTTCCAAATCTTTCCTTATCACAACTCATACCAAGATCACTCTTTCTACTCCCTCTACTTCTCATTTTCAATAAAAATCACATTTAAAATCAATTATACCTGGAAGTTGTTAATGAATGCATGTGCAGTTATTTTTATATGCAAAGATTCAATATTTAGGTGTATATATGCTAACATTATGCATGAGTAAGAAAATACATTTCCTTAATCTCTCTTTGAGCTCACATGTACCGAATTTTTCTAACCCTTAGTATAGGAACGGGATGTTACATAATTTGTACTCTGATTACTTTTATGTGGAGGTCTAGTTGCATATATTATGCATTCAGCTCACAAGCGTTTCATAATATGTATGACCGGATTTTCAGTAAAGATACTATTTAATGGCTTGAGTATTGTTCTTGTCCTACATTTGTGCTGATTTAAATATTATCATCTTGAAGTCACCTTTTTAGTCAACAAATCAGTGTCACCATTGAAACCCTGTTCGGTTTCAATACAAAGAAGTGGACAGAGGATGTATTGAATGCTATGGAGATAGCTGTAGTTGATATGACCATAAGTACGGATAGGCCATCTCTATTTACATCCATGACCTTGAAAACTTATAAAGCTGACTATGAAACCTGGGATCGGTCTAACAGATTATATCTGATGACCGTTAAGAGATCCATTCCTAATCATCTGCTAAGTGGACTTCCGAACACAGACATAACGAAGGAGTTTCTTGATAATGTCTCCTAGAGGTACATAGTCTCATCTAGTATTGAGACAAGTGCCTTGATGAAAGAATTATTCTCCATGAGGTATATACAGGAGAAAAAGGGGAGTAATGGAGTACATATCAAGAATGATTCATCTTCACATTAGATTGAAGATGTTGAGACTTCAATGTTTTGATGGCCCATTGCGTTCCTGAGGAGGAGAAACTCAAGTTTGCTACTCCTACAGCCCTTGAAGCAACTTAAGGGAAGACAAAGATGAAGCCCGCTAAGTTTAAAGGTAGAAAGTTCAATCTTCTCCATATGCTGATGTTGGTCAAACCAGTACTGATGAAGGTCCTAGGGACATAATGAAACCAGTAGTATGAGGTTTAAAAGGAAAGACTGAGACCATCAGGTTACTCTTTGTCTTGTCAATTTATGAATCTAATTTGTGATATTCGCATTAAGTACATGGTGGCTATTTAGTGGAGCATTTGATCAAGGTTCTTCCACAATGCAAAGGTTCATATCTATGATAAAGCCAAATAAAGGAAAGGAGAAACTGATGGTTCACAGTAATAAAGAAGTGGGAGTAATATCTATAAGAAATGTATGTACTGAACGTTATTGTAAGGTTCATTTGGGTTTTACACGACGCATTTTATATATAATCTTTTGATCAATTTTGGACAAAGAAAGTTGACATTTTGCATTTAATGCTTCTGTTGTACAGTTGTTGTTTAATGAAAAATATAATGGTACAACCTTCTTGTCATATAATTTGTATAGAATGTGTCTTACCCCGAATTAGATAAATGCTTCTTCGTATCTTGCTAAACAAGTTATGAAATAAAGGACCCTGATGAATGAGAAGTCATACATGGTGTGGCATAAAAGTTTAAGCCACATTTCCAGAGCTAGGGTTGAGAGATTGATCAAGGAAAACATTTATCAATTCTAGATTATGATGATCTATGAACTTGTGCTAACTGTTACAAGAGTAAGTTGACTAATAAGGATATTGAGATCAACTCGTGCTTCTGACTTGTTGAGTCTGATACATACAGATATCAATAGACCTTATATAATTGCAATGTGGAATTCTAAATGTATTCTGACATTTGTTGATGATTATTCCCATCACAGTTATGTGTTCTTGTTTAAAGACTGAAGGTTGAGAACCACTTGAGAAAATTCATTAAAATAGTCAAATTTGACCGTGGAGGAGAATATCATGGCAAACATGATGTTTTAGGACTTTAAAAGGTTAATTTGCCAGATATTTGGAATAAGTTAAAATAGTGACTTAAATTCACTATGTCGAGTAGTTCTGAGCAAAATGGTGTGTTGCTAGAAGGTATAACTGCACCCTAAAGGAATTGAAGAAGTCAATACAGAACAAGACTAATCTACCTGATTATCTAAAAGCTTAAAAACCCAGCCTTGCACACATTCGTGTATGGGGCTGCCTTACTGAGGAAGTATAATCCTTATAAAGAAAGATTGCATACTCATTCCGTTCATTGCTATTTAGTAAGATATCTCGACCATTTTTAAGGCTACAGATTTTACTGTAGAGAAGGAGGGACTAGTATAGTGGAATCACAAACAGCTAAGTTTTTGGAATACAATGTCTATGATAATGGTGGGCCCTTTGACCCTTCAGATGATAGCAGGGTGGATACTACAGTTATCATGTACCCGCTACTCATACAGTTAGATCCAGTGGATCCAGGTCTCTAAACCGTGCCTATACATGAACAGGAACCCATACCTGTAGATACAGAGGTTCCTGGGGGTACAAGATCTAATACAGTTAAGTGAATCCACTAGAGTGAGACGACCTACTATCCCATCTGATTACATAGTCTATCAAGTGTAAAGGGCTATGCTATTAGATATGTTACGGATCCAGTTACTTTTATAGAAACTAATTCTAGACCTAATGCAGATGTGTGGTGGAATGCAATGAATGAAGAGATGCAAACCATGAAGTATAGTAAGGTGTGGGAGCTAGTTTTGAGTGATTAAGGCAATTGTATCCTCGTATCCTCGTAGAATACATTTTGAGTGATTAAGGCACAATTGTAGCTCTTGATGATATAGAGTTACATCAGATGGCTATCAAAAATGCTTTCTTGAGTAAAGACCTTTATAAAGTGGTTTATATGGTACAACCTGAAGGATTTTAGGATCCAGATGGAACGGACATGATTTGCGAGTTATGCAGATCAATATATGGTTTACATTAAACCTTCCGAAAGTGATACCTTACATTTGATGAGGTTGTGGCCTCTTTCGGCTTCATGGAAAATAAAATTAAAAGATGCTTGTATTATGAGGTCAAGGGGAGCAAAGTTATCTTCCTATTACTGCATGTGGATGATATATTGCTCACGTCAAATTACTTGACCATGTTGAATGAGGTTAAGCAACTTTTGGTCAAGAACTTTGACATGAAGGACCTTGTGTAGCATCTTCTGTCCTAAGTATTCAGATTCACCATGATAGATCTCAACACTCATCAGAACTCTCATAGAATGCATACATTAAGTATGTGTTACAAAGGTTTAATACGGTTAATAGTAAACCTATCGTAGCACCTAGCTCTTATAGTGAGAGATAATCTTTGGTATAGTATCCAAAGAATAAAGTAAAAAGAGAGGTTATGAGGAATGTTCTGTATTCTAGTATGGTTAATAGCCTGATGTATGCTCGGCTATGTGCTAGGTAGGACATTGCATTCACTGTTTGACTGTTTGATCAATATATGGTTAATCCAGTTATAGACCATTGGAATGCAGTCTAGCGAGCGTTGAGATACTAAAACGAATTAAGGATTATATGTTGACATATAGAAAAGTCAACAGACTAAACCTTGTAGGGAATTTACATTCAGATTTGAGCTATATGTCCGGATGATCGAAAGTCCACTTAAGGTTACAGTTTTAAGTTTCCAAATGGTACAATGTCTTAGAAGTGTGTCAAGTAGACACGGGTAACTTCCTCGACTATGCATGCAGAGTGTATGCTATGGGGCTGCTTCATAAACAGTTTAGCTCAAAAACTTGATTTCTGAGTTGTCTGTGGTTGATTTAGTGGCTAGACCCATTCAGTTGTACTGTGGTAATCTTCTTATTATGTTATTTAATAACAACAAAGAATATCACAGATCTTAGCATTTAAAAGTAAATTATTTGGTTATAAAGGTGTTGATACGAAAAGGTGACATTAAGGTTTGGAGCATTTAAGGACTGAGGAACTGTAAATCGATCCTTTAACTGAAGGACTTCGCCCACTTGTGTTTGTGGCATAAGTATAAAGTATGGGTGTTTTGACATCCTTAGACACTATTAGTTAGGGAATCGTTATGTTTGCTCCATGTACATTTGTACATTTTGATGTATTATGATAGTATGATAGTTCATCAATAAAGATGATCATCGTTTATCCTCAGTAATACGTGTTATCATACATTGTCATAATACGTATAAAAGTCTTAAGATTTATGTCGATCTTAAGAATTTAAAGGTCATCGGGCATATATATAGATTGACCTTGTGCGTATGTCATTTAGACGCATACAATTTTAGTATAGATATTTATAGAGTTTGACATAACATAGTGGGATATAAGTTTTTAATCCCATAAAGGTTCTCTAATGCAGTTTAGCATTCATTTGGAGAACATAAAGGTTTTCTCTAATGTAGTTTAGCATTTAGTGAGAGGAAACAAGTTTTCTCTAATACTGTTTAGCATTCGGTGAGAGAAAACATGATTTCTCTAATGCAGTTTAGCATAAAGTTGGAGAAATCGAGACCTACAAACGAAGATGATATAATTTAGATCATAAAGGTATCATCCTAGTTTGCCACACTCCATTTTCCCATTCATGTTAGTGAGGTGTTAGGTATACGTGATTGTATTGGATATGTGTCACACATGACATATGCATCTGTTACTTTTCGATATCGAAAGCCTTGCAGGACAAAATGATGGACTTTCATTATCTCTGGATCAAATATTTTGTTTTTAAAACCTAGTCGACTAATACAGTAGCGTGGCTTATCCAAGTTTTAAACAGTTTTTTTAACTAGAGTCAAAACTGCAATTAATAATTGTCCAAAGGGGAGAATGTTGGACAATTTTGTCCTTTCCCACAAAGTTAGACAACTATTAATTGCATTTTTTTGTTTTTAAATAAATTATCGGTTAAGTTACGTAATTTGATCCAGATAAAGATAATAAAGTGATCCAATAAATGATCTAGATTAATGGGTCAAAGTTCGGGTGAAAAATAGATCTCAATTAGTGTGGACCAAACCATCGACCTTGTGAAGGAGAAGCCTGATATGAAAGCTATATAAAGGTTAAGGTCTCCTGCAGTTGCTCATACTAATCGTAAGTATAAGGAATCTCTGATCTGTTAGGAGAGCTTATATATTAAGAAAACTATAGAAAGACCTAAACCACATGTCGGTAAACACTTTCCGTAAAGATCTCCGGAGATTCGTGATCTTTTGGAGCTCGGAATCGACATTAGAATTAGAGATGAAGCCGAAATCAAGTATTCTACATTACCTTCATTTTTAATCCTTTTATGTTGATCCTAGGTATGTAATAAGGTCTGTACTACTTATTACAGACCATCCATGCTGAAAATTCCATGACCAAGGAGTTCATATAGGTCTTGACAGCGAGAACCTTAGACATAGTTGGCGAAGGTGGAGACGAAGCTCTACCTTCATGAGATTTGCAGTGGCAACAACATGAGAAAGGCTAAGAAATGAGTTGACTTGAAGAGTCAAAGATGAGTTTTGGAGAGCATCTCAGTCACCCAATCATGGAAGCGACGGTGGCTTTGAAGGAGAGTGATGAAATTTCTGATTATGCGTTTAAATGGAAATCATGACATTTTAATGGGAGTGAGTGCTTGTTTAGATGGGCTTTTGAAAGTCAATAAGTACTTTTTTTTTAACCACAAAAGCCTTTTTTAAAGGAAAATGAGTGTTTGACTATAGAATAAGAAGTACTTCTTTAATATATATATATGAATTTTTTGGCAGCTAAAATACAGTTTTTTAAGAAGCTCAAATTTGGAGCTTTTCAGAAAAGCCTCTCAAATGACTTTTTTAGGTAGATTTTTCAAATCAATTAATAAGCCTATTTTTAGTCCCTTTGCCCTTATATTTTACACATAATTCTCACAATACCCAAAAACTCATCTTCACGTTTATCTTGCAAACTCATCTTCTCTATTACAATAAAATACATAATTTATCATGTATTTAACTATTTACTTAATTTGAATATTTATTTTAAGATTTATATAATATTATTTGACTTTTTTATATGTTTTAATATTTATTTTTGATATTAGTTTTACTTATGTTATAATCCACATAAAAGATTTGGTTATATATATTTTCATTTATGTTTCATATGGTTTAAAATTATATAATAATTAATATATTATACTGTATATATTGTTTAATATACTTTAAATAATATTTGTATGCATAAATAATTTTTATTATAAAATAAAATATAGTTAAAATTAAAAGTGTTTTCTATTTTTATGTTATCAAACAGTCTACTGTATGAAGTTCTTTCAAAAAAACTTTTTTTTACATGACAGCTAAACAGTGAAATGATTTCTTAGAAAAAATTTTCTCATAAAAGATCTACAAAAAAGCTCTATTGATAAAAACTTTACTAGTATAAGCCTAACCAAACAGTTCTTTTTAAATGTAATATTCTATCCAAAATAAAATTTACTTACCTTTATTTTTTTAAATCCACATCATCGTCCTACTCAAAATTTTTTATTAAGGTTTATTTTAACGTAACTGTAACCCAACGTTTGGTTGCTGTCCTCGTGGGTGAGGACAGTGGACAAGAACGCTAAAGTTTTGTCTTTCGTCCTGTTTGCTTGCTGTCCTCACTCATTTTTGTTCCGTCTTCAGAGGACAAGGACAAAAATTTTTATTCCGTCCAAAACTGAGGTACACGAATTCTTGTCCGATAGACAAGATAATGAAATGACAAAAATAACCTCTGAAGACTACTCTCATGAAACCTAAAACATAAGTAAAAACACTCGTCTTCCAAGCGCAGCTCTCCTGCTTCGTCTGGCTTCGTCTCCATGCTCAAAGGTGAGTTTTTTTGTTTTCTCTTTGAATCTTCTCTTCTGTCCCACTTCAATGTACGCATATGTTCTTTCCTTTTCCCCTTCTCTCTCTATTGTCCATAACTTGCATGGTTGTCATTGTTTTTTCTACCGCCAAATTTATTACTTCATTATCTTGTTCATGGAAACAGAGTTAATGTTTGTGCTGTGTTGATGGATGTCGATTGGGTAAAGGAGGGATGGGTATCGATTGGGTGAGGGATTAGAATTAGGTTTTGGTAATGGGTTTTTGGAAGGGATGAGAAATTGGTGGATTTGGTTTTGCAATGCCAACAAATCAGGCTTCTGGTGATTTAGCTAGTTCTCAGCCCTTCCATTATGGGATAAATGTATATTGTTATTATATTCTTCCCTACTTATCGGATCATACCCAACTTTTCCAGGATAAAGAAAATTTCTTTTATTTTCTTGGCATGAATTACAATGTTAAAATGGTATTCAGGAATCCACATCTTATGTAGTCTTTTTCTTTGTATTTTTCGTTGAGATTAAGTAAGTTCTAAATACAGGTTTCTCTTAATGGAGGAGGAATTTCGTTTTTAGTTTGACTTGATTCATCAAGTTATGTCTATTATCAATGCTTATGGCCGTTTAATTATGCTGGATCATCGATATAAAGATCCATGGAAAAATTGTTTCCTGATTCAAATTGAAATGTAGTTAATATCTACAAATTAGGAATGGTGAATAAGATCCGAGGACTTCAGAGAATAAGCCTACTTAAGTGATAACAAAGATTTGTTTACCAGTTGATACTTCATGAAAGAGGGAACTAACATAACTCATGATAAGAGACAGTGGCTAATTTGTTGACCAAAATTGGAGCAATGACATTGTAGATTCTTAGTAGAATACTTAATTCAATATGTATCATTGAAGTGGGTAGTTTAGGTTGAAATGAATTATTTCACAAAATAGGAATGATGAAAAGTCGGGTTTTAAGTATGTAGTTTGATGATGAAATTGTTTGAAGTGGTATGTTGTATGTTGTTTAGAAATTATATTATGAGTTTATGGTAAGGAACCTTTGGTTTGTTCACTTTAACGATACTTGCATAAGATTCATTAGCAAAGGAACTAAATTTATGCTTTCACCAAATGATTATAGTTTCATTGTTGGTCTTTGTTGTGCATTTCCAAAAATGTTGATCCTTCAAGATTTATAAATAGATCCACTGCACAAAATTTTCCAATTGGTTTTACTTCTTCCTCTTTGAAATTGTCTTGCCAAAATGTTTAGGGTTTGAGACTGGCGCTTTTTTAGTAGTTACCGTGTATTTATGCTGCCCAAAATATTGTTTTGATATGACTTCATAACTTTGTGCTCGCTTGCAACATAATATTGTAGTTATTGAACGATTTGAAGACTCCTACTTGTCTAAAAGGGTACTGTGATAGTTAAATTGAACATATTGTAATTGATCATCCAATAGTCTTTGCATGGTTTGGTTTATTGGTTCATTTTGCATGAGTTGGTGAGTTATTTTCCTTTGTAAAGATTCCCTAATCAATATATTCAAAAGGTTTATAAAACTTGATACTTCATGAGCAACTCTTATCTTTCTCCTATGGTAGCTCTTCACCACCTCATGAGGAAATAGGCCTATAGATTTTTCCTTAATAAATGGTCCGTCCTTAATAAATGGCATGAAAGTCATCTAGTATAAAGGCCTTGGTTACATTCCTATTATGCAAGACTTTTTGTGACTTTCGATTTATATTCCACTTGTGTCAATGAATGGTTCTTCTTAAATTTACACTTACAGGGTGGGCTACTTGCATTAGTTCTACAACAATCTTCTCGCATTCAGAAACTTGAAATTAGACGACTTCTTCTCAAAGTGGTAAGTCCTTCTTTATCTTACCTTGATCTGAGAATAGCCTTTGTTTGTTGTGTATACATATGTGAATGACTATTTTAAGGGAAGCATTTGCAATTTTAAAGAAGTTTAAGTAGAATATTTGAGTGATCATTGTCTTATTGCATGATATTAAAATCATTGATCACATTGTTGAGTTTTCTGTCCATGTTAAAGAAGATTGTGTATAGAGACAAATGGGTAAGGTCAATTGGAGATTGGTTAGTTATGCAATTGATTTTTAATATTCAAGTAGATGATGTCAGTCATTTGGAACAATAGGATGTTAAGATGTCAATATCTACCATGATTTTGGGGATATACCGTTTGATAGTTACAACGAAGACAAAAGTATATAAATTATCTATCAACATAAATGAATATATGCTCATTCAATTGTATTTATACAATTTATTAATTAATACAGAAATAGTAAAATTGTGATAAGAATTTGTGGATTAGGAGAGTATAGTGCATTGTCTTCCTTCTCAGTTCTCACATAGCTTCTGTTTAAATTGTAAATAGTAAATGCTCAAGATCTATGCAGCTTTGAAATTGGACCACTAGCTACTGTAATACATACGATACAAGTAACCAAACATTAAACCGTGGAAGGACTAGTTCATGTCCATAACTAAGCACAGAACATAATTGAATCTCATAAGATACCATTGTTAAAAAAAAATTCACTCACTATACTTAGTATGACCAAAAAGACTGTAATGATCCCAGCCACTCCATCTTCTCAAAACAAGATATGTATATATGTTGTAAGCATGTGATTTATAATGCATAATCTTAGGTAAAGAGAAAGATCAAATAGCATTTACTACACATTACATGCCTTCACCTACATTTGCCCATATTCAGAAGCTGCAATTTTATGGACATTTATTTCTCTTTCTCTCCATTCTTACTTGAAACAACAACACTCCTTGCCTGCCACTACCTACTCCAACAAATCCCATCTCTAACTTCACTTGAGTTTCTTATCTAAACCCTCCAACCCTATCCTCCCCAACATACATTCTGTAATACATAGCCTTGGGCCAACTTTTTCTACAATTTTTGTTATTTACATGAACTATATACTATTAACTACATACTTGACATTGATGAAGTGAATGAATTCATTGTTGGAGATGAGTAGGTAATTTACCGTTAGTAAACATACATGTTGGTATTATTCAACAACCCATATGTCCCTGACATGAAAGGATGTTCAGCCAAGACATCAACTTGCATGCAAAACTCTGATGTTGACATGCACCTCCCCTTGCTTTTGGTCATTTCTATACCTGATTTGATGATGATTAGCATATCATAGAATTGACAGACCACACTCCTTGATGATCATGATTGAGAAGAGTAATACTCAAAATGTAAATGGTAGTTTTGTAAATCCTTTGTCTCCTTTAATTACTCATCTTATTAATGATTCTTACAGTTAACCACCTAGAGATTCATGCAAACTAAATCTGCATGACTTATGTCATTAACTACCTATAAAGTTATGCGGTTTTTTGTTACAATGATGCTTTAGATAATTGATATTAAGGTCAGTAAGGTCATTAAGTGAAATTGTATATTTGGTAATTGACATTTACCTTTTAACTTTTTCCATAAACTATGTAATTAAGTGGTATGTCCTTTGATACATATTTCTTCAACTTTAATGAAATTGTGGTTGAATCTTGATGATACATTGATGTTACTTAATCCTTCAGTTATTGAGATCTTACTATTGTATACATATTTACAAATCTTACTATTCTATACATATATACAAATGTAGTTTATGATCATTATATTGTTTTCTCTTTGCAGACAGTTTTTTATTACAAAATTGGAGTCAATGGATCATGATGATATGTTTAAGTGTCTGGCTTTGTTTGAGCTTTGGAATAGGCAATTGGATTTGATGAGAATGGTCATGTTGTTATGCTTTTATGTATACACCAAAAAACGGCGTAGAAGTGAAAATGTTAAAGGTAGTAGGGCATTGACAGTACCAACTAGGGAAGCTAATATACATAGGATTTTGCATGAGGGTGATAGGAATAGCCAGTGGGATTTAAGAATGGATAGTAATGCATTTACATTGTTATGTGAAATGCATAAGGTCCATGGTGGGTTGACGAATAATGGTCATGTGCCCATGGAAGAAAAAGTTTTAATCTTCCTAAGAATATTAGCACAAAATGAATCTAATAGAGTATTACAAGTTCGGTTTATGAGGTCAGGAGAAACAATAAGTAGGGTCTTCCATAGTGTGTTGAAGGCTGTAATCAAGCTTCAACATCTGTTGTATGTCAAGCCCATACCAATTCCTGAGGATTGCACATACAATAGATGGAAATGGATTAAGGTTAGTAAATTTATTTAGCTACAATATATTGTCTAATTTAACTTTATTAAATTAGTTAATGTGAACTTTTTTTTGTTGGAATGTTAAACAAAGGGTTGTCTTGGTGCTCTAGATGGGACCTATTTAGACATAATAGTTCCCCGCGTAGACAAGCTCAGATACAGAGGTAGGAAAGGGAGAATATGTACTAATGTTTTAGGAGTATGTGATAAGAACTTAAACTTTGTTTATGTTCTTGCTGGATGGGAGGGTTCGGCAGCGGATTCAAGGGTTCTACATGATGCTGTTAGTAGGCCTAATGGACTTCAAGTTTCGAGGGGTATGTAAGATACGAATTGTTAGCAATTTGCAATATGTTTTTTAAGGTATGATTACAGATACAATAGTAATAGTGTCATTTGCTTATAGGAAATTACTACTTGGTAGATGCTGGCTATATCAATGGTCCTAGCTTTCTTGCACCTTTTAGAGGCACAAGATACCATATTCAAGAGTGGGTAAGAGATGAAAGGGCACTTAGGAATCTAGAAGAGCTATTTAATAAGAGACACTCGTCTGCCAAAAATGTGATTGAACGTGCATTTGGTTTACTGAAAAAAAGATGGAAAATCCTAAGAAATCCATCTTTTTATCCACCAGCCACTCATGTCCACATCATTCTTGCATGCTGCCTTCTGCACAATTTTATTAGGTTGCATATGAGTTATGATCTCACAGAGCTTACTCCTCTTGAAGTTGAGGATATGCCAATTGGGGAAGATGTACCGTTACCTGAATTTGTTGATCGTGTTGAGGCAAGTAATGAATGGAGTCAATGGAGAGCGGATTTAGCTAACAACATGTTTGATGAATGGAAAATAAACCATTAAATTGTGAACTTTAATTTAGTTAATAGCAGTTTTATTGACTTGAATTGTAAGTCAGTCCCTAAGACTTTCAAATTCTAGATGGATGTTGAATATAGTGTATTGTTTCAGTTTAATAACAGTCCAAAAATGTTCGAGTTATAACTTTTAGATTTCTGAACCAAATGGAATGATCTTGGTGTCATTAGAAACTTAAGACAAAGGGGGAACAAATGTTCTGAAGAAATCAATTTGTAATTCTAGTTTGAGATTTCCCAAAATCTATGCTGAAGTGGGAAAATGAGTTTGTTTCTGATGTTTGACTGGTGTGGGCACACCACTATTGTGGGATAATGGCTAATGAAGGTTCATTGAAATAACCCTACAGGATAATACGCTCATGATTTATGACTCCGAATGTTAGGCTCTGGAATCGGAGTCCAACAGTTGTGATTTCAGAGCAAGAGTTGGGTTCCGGAAACGGGATCCAACAATTTAATTGGTAATGGCAGTAGACGTGTCCTAAGCCAATACCCAGTGGAATTGGGTGTACCAACACCATTTGTAAAATGGACAAACAAATGAGCTTCACATGCTTTTACACTAACAATAAAAGTAAACTTCTTACTTGACCTATCATGACAATATTCTCAAAAGATGTAAACCTTTCGACATAAAAGATTATGAAAATACCAAGTTATGCACGATCCTTTAGCAGTCCAATAACCAAATGAAACAACTCCAAACTAGAGGATCACAAATTCAACAAATACAAGAAAAGAAAGCAACTCTTGATAATAGTTTACTCTACATAACATGCTTTGACTCTCTATTAGGAGACAATCAAATTAGAAAGGCAAACATTTAACCCCCTATGTTTTACCGCTTGGTATGTTGTACTCCCTTCTATTTTAAAAAAGGAGTTATTACTCAATTTGACCACCAGTCAAAGGAGTTTAGAATTCAAACAGACTTTTTTTACCCTTTATTATGATGACATCACCATAACTGTACATGTTGCATTTTTTTGGACCAAAATACCTTGTTAGTCTTTTGTTGACTAAAATACATTAAAACCCTATTTTTTTGCTTTATTGCAGTATGGCCTCTATTTCAAAAAGAAAAATTATTTTAAGCATTGATTACATTTTGATCGTTAATAAATAAAAAAAGAAAAATTACTAAAAATACCATTGTCTTCACAATTGTAATTCATGACGATTAATTTATGAAAAAAAATTAAAAAAGACAATGGAATAATAACTTAAATATCTAAGCAAAAGACAATCCATAATACTGAAACTACAGTAAACTATTGTTACTTAAAAGTTAGACTCTTCCAAATCAAGAGTCAGTGGTATTCCCCATTTTCTGGACTAGCATCCCTACAAACATGCACCCAATAGAAGAATGTTGATTGGACAACAAGTATTTTTAACGGTCTATAAATTAATGGTTATGAAGTACAATTGTGAAGACAATGGTATTTTTAGTAATTTTCCTTTTTATTTATTAACGGTCAAAATGTAATCCATATTTAAAATAATTTTTATTTTTTAAATAGAAGGCATAATGAAATGAAGCAACAAAAATACAGGGGTTTAATATATTTTACTCAACAAAAGACTAAAAGGGTATTTTGTCTAAAAAAATGCAACATGTACAATTGTGGTGTTATCATCATAATACAGGAGTAAAAAAGTTTTTTTAAATTCTAAGCTCCTTTGACTGGTGGTCAAAGGGAGTAATAAGTCCATTTTTAAAATAGGAGGCATAACATACTAAGCAGTAAAACATAGGAGGGTAAATGTATTTGTGCCAATTAGAAATCATAATATCTAACGAAAAGGAATCTCAACAATGTCCAATCGGAAAGGAACTATGTAGAACTTCAGAACCAAAGAAAAGTTTTCCTATGACACATAAACGAGGCTACAAGGCAAGAAGCATATATTGGCAAATGGAATACATAAGGAAATGGAAAATTTTTAAGAAAAATGAAAAGGAGAAGAAAATGAATCACACGATAGAAAGAAAGGCAAAAGCAAAATAAGCATAATGACCCTAGTGGCTAAGAAAAAAGGAAGTACATTTTTCTAGGCCTACAAATGTCCTTGGTTCTGCTATTGAAGCCGAGAAATGACCTTGGTTCTACTACTAGAAATTTCACTCTAACAATAATCACACAACTGAAATTTTATTAGAGTTACAAGTTAATAATAACATAATTAAATATTGTAAAATAAAAATTGATACAATTATAAAATAATCAATGAATTACATTTTTTCAATATATTATACTCCACGGACATTTCTGTCATTAATTTTTGTCACAGTTCTCGATGGAAATGGATTTCATATCCCAAGCTTCTAGTAGTTTGTAAAATCCATTTTGGCACAAGCATATAAGAAGTGCTATGTTTTTATTATGGTCCCCCGTTTGGGATCTAGTTACAGGACGATTGATGGTAAAATCAACCTGCGAGGTATGAAGCGGCCAATGTTTTCTAGACTTTCTGCCTTTAGGACCTATGGTGAATTGTAAAGAAAATAAAGGCTCGTTAAATGAGAGAACCTTTTGATCTCTTATTGATAGAATTTTGATGTTGAAAATTTTCAGATCCCACTTCCATTTTGAATTCCAGCTTAAGTACACAAAGGAAAATAACGGCTTCCTATAAAGCAGGAGCCACTACACTAAATGCTGAGTAATTAATTAAAATGGAACAAAACAAATGGAAATAAATGAAAACACAGTTGGTATTCTTTGACTACTTTGGCTCCTCTCTTTCCGGCCACGTATCTGATACATGATTCCTTTGGCAAACTTGTCATTACAAGGCAGCACTTCCATAGCTGGGTTTGTGCGCATAACACCTCCGCCCCCATTAAAATTGTGCTTGTCCTCAAGCACAAAAGAAGGATATCTGCTGCGAAAGGAAGGAATATCTTCCCATGAAGCCTCCGCGGGGGATAATCTCTCCCAATGCATCAGCACTTGAGGTTGACCCTTGTGAAGTCGTGAATCAAGAGTAGCCTGTGGATTTGCATGTATTTCTCCCTTGGAAAGAACAGGTAAGGAAGGCTTAATAGGAACGGATGTACCATGAAAAGGCTTGAGACAAGAGACGTGAAACACAGGATGTAACTTCAAAGTAGGTGGAAGGGCGAGCTTGTAGGACACACTACCCACCTTAGCAATAATTGGAAAAGGTCCATAATAACGAGGAAAGAGCTTATAATACCTCTTGGAAGTCAAGCTAATTTGGCAATAAGGTTGGAGTTTGAGAAGCACGTGGTTGCCAATTTGAAAATGAACTGGACGATGCTTGGAATCATAAACAGCCTTCATGGCATTTTGAGTCTACAGAAGGCGATCTCGTAAGTCTAAAAGCACCATGTCTCGTGCTTTTAACGCTTGATCTACTGCTTCAAGTTTAGCCAAACTTGGGCAATAAGAAAGCATTTTTTGCAAAGGGCGCCCATAAACAAGCGCAAATGGAGTGGCCTTGAGAGAGGAATGATAGCTGGTATTATAACAATATTCTACCCGTGACAACCATTGAAGCCAACGACGGGGACGATCGCTAGTGAAGCAATGTAGATACATTTCAATGGTGCAATTAACAACTTTAGTTTGCCCATCACTTTGGGGATGATAGGTTGAGTTGAAGTTGAGCTTAGTGCCACTTAAACGAAACAATTCAGTCTAAAAAGAACTAGTAAATGTAACGTCCCTATCGCTCACCATCGTTTCTGGCTAGTCATGGAGTTTGACGATATTATCAAAAAACAACCGAGTATCACTCACCACTGTATAAGGATGAGAAAGTGCCAAAAGATGGGAATATTTAGAAAAACGATCAACCACAACCAGCAAGACATTTTTTCCTTGTGAGGTGAGCAACCCCTCAATAAAATCTAATGAGATGTCAAATCATATTTGGAGAGGAATTGGTAGAGGTTGAAGAAGGCCTGTTGGATGTAAGTGTTTGGATTTATGGCGCTGGCAAGTGAGGCACTGTTGTACATAAGTTTGAATAGTGGCTTTCATTCCCTTCCAATAGAAGTCTCTGGCAACCCGATGAAGAGTCTTTTGGTAACCTTCATGATTGCTGTCATGAATTGAAGAGATGATGGTAGGAACCAGTGGAGAAGATGACAGTAAGTAAACTCTGTTTTTAAAGAAAATGAGGCCATTTGTATATTTCCAAGGCATTTGAAGCTTCTTCTGTCCATTGGAAGGACCCTTTTCGCAACATAGCAGTCAAAGGAGCTGTAATGGTTCCAAAATCCTGTACAAATTTGCGATAATACCCTGTGAATTCCAAAAATCCACGCAATCCTTTCACGGTGCTCGGTTTTGGCCACTCTTCCATTGCAGCAATCTTAATTTGTCTACTGCAACCCCCTTGTCTGAGATGATGTGTCCCAGATAGGAGACTACTTGTTGGGCAATGAGACACTTGGAGTGTCTTCGGAAAAGTTGGTGATTTTGGAGCAAAATGAAAACTTGCCGGAGGTGCTCTAGATGATCTACCCAAGACTTACTGTAGACTAAGTATATCATAAAAAAACATAAGAATAAACTATCTCAGGTAAAATTGGAATACCTCATTCATTAATGCATGGAAGGTACTCGGGGTGTTAGTGAGGCCAAATGGCATAACCAGGAATTCAAAGTGGCCATGATGAGTTCAGAAAGTTGTCTTTTCCACATCCGCTGGACACATTCCGATTTGGTGGTATCCGGAGCGTAGGACCAACTTGGTGAAGTATTTAGCTCCATGTAATTCTTCCAAGAGCTCCTCGATCACCAGTATAGGAAATTTATCCTTAATGGTTTTCAAGTTTAAGGCCCAGTAATCCACACAAAACTGCCAAGTATGATCAGCTTTAGAAACAAGGAGAACAGGTGATGAATAAGGAGATTGACTAGGCCGTATAATGCCATGTTCTAACATCTCTCAACACTACTTTTCAATTTCATCTTTTTGTGCATGTAGATATCGATAGGGCCTGACCGCTATTGGAATAGTTCCTGGCTCTAAATTGATGTGGTGGTCATGAGTTCGAGTAAGAGGAAGCCCTCGGGGTTCTTGAAATACTGATGCAAACTTTGTGAGAAGTTGGTTCAATTCCATCTCAAAATTTGATGCCACTTCGATGACTTTTAGTTGTGAATTTGTTGAAGGCGAACTATCAATGCAGTTCTAGAACTCTGCCATGCCTTTTAAAAGTCATTGTTTGGGATTTAAAATCCCAAAATTTTGGACCCAACGACTGCAGCCATTGCATTCCCAACACCCCATCAATTCCATTCAAGGTAAGCAAGAAAAAATCCAAGCAAATAAGGCAGTGTCCCAAAGTAAGCGGAACCCCACAACACTGACCTGGGCCTTTTAGTGTGCTGCCATTCGCCACGGTGGTAACCTTAATTTGCTGACCCATCTTGAATCTAAGAAATTATGGGTACTTCCGGTGTTGATTAGCAGTATCAGAGAGTGATTCCCCCTAATTCCTTGGATTTTCATGGTTCGACATCCTGCCATTTTGTTGTTGATGGCATACAGTGAGACTTCCGGGTCTAATTCTCCTTCTTCCTTGTCATCTTGTAGAGATTCATCAACACCATCAAGCCAAAATAGTCATTTGCATTAGTGGCCCCTGTATAAACTTCATCGCAGTTAAAACATAGCCTGCTTGCCCTTCGATCCTCCATCTCTGCTCGGGTTAGGCGCTTGAAGTTTTTCTAATTTGGAAAATTGGCTATGGTGCTTGGTGTTGGTTTTGTTGATGTTGGCATGGGTCTTTTTGGGCTTCCTTTCCTTTCAAAAAGTTGGGCTAGGCTCATTGCACCAATTAGATCCCGAGGTTGGTGTAACTCCACTTCTACCGCTACATACTCCTGTAAGCCACTGATAAATATCTCGACTTCCTGCTCGATGGTGAGTGGTCCAGCTCTAGCAACTAATTGTTCAAATTGGCGTTGATATTCTTCGACCGTGCCCAACTGACACAACTTAGCAAGCTCCCCCAGTTTATTGCCTTGAATAGTGGGTTCAAATCGAAGGTGACAGTGTTGTTTGAATTTCTTCCAAGTAACCCACCCCCGGTTGATCTCTGTCTAGTTTCAGAAACCATACTTATGCATCCCTATCAAGATGGTAAGAGGCAATCTCCACCTTCTACTCCTCTGGAATTCTTTGGTGTCGAAAGTAGTGTTCGCAACGGCTCAACCAGGCTAGTGGGTCGTGTTTGCCATCATAAATGGGAAATTTGAGTCGCCTATATTGTGGGCTTGCATTCTAGCTTCGACTTGGTTAGGTTCTTGACCTGGGTCTTGTTGCCTGCGGTTATCACTCCTTGTCTCACCTTGTTGCCCTTCCACTCGAGTGGTAGCCAAGTCCCTTGAGAGCTCTTCACTATGGGCGGAAAGTTGTTCATGCTCCAGTCGGCCTCTTTAGCGATCTTCTTGATACATTTTCATGAAAGTCTCAAGTTGCATTTGTAAGCTATTAGATGAGTCGCCCATAAATTCTCGCTCTGATAACAAATTGTTATGGTCCCCTGTTTGGGATCTAGTTACAGGACGATTGATGGTAAAATCAACCTACGAGGTATGAAGCCGCCAATGTTTTCTAGACTTCCTGCCTTTAGGACCTATGGTGAATTGTAAAGAAAATAAAGGTTCGTTAAATGAGAGAACCTTTCGATCTCTTAATGATAGAATTTGGATGTTGAAAATTTTCCGATCCCACTTCCATTCTGAATTCCAGCTTAAGTACACAAAGGAAAATCACGGCTTCCTACAAAGCAGGAGCCACTTCACTACATGCTGAGTAATTAACTAAAATGGAACAAAACAAAAGGAAATAACTGAAAACACAGCTGGAATTCTTTGACTACTTCAACTCCTCTCCCTCCAGCCACGTCTTTGGTACATGATTCTGATAGGATCCAAGAACAAGTAAGGAAAATAGGTATTTTTCTATAGATTTTAGTAAACGATACACTGATAAATCTG
>JAOSBM010000009.1:16927830-16955234 GCA_027568955.1 Erythroxylum tenue | reverse complement strand
AGAAGACCCACATATATACTGCAGGAAGATAGAGAAGATGTAAAATGCATGAATATGTAATTGGAAAATACGAAGGGCAGTACCTAAATCAGTAAGAAAATTACATGAACTCTACTCTATATATCTCCCTTTCTCAGGGAAGATGGGCAAATACAAGACAACAGATATAGCTTTTGTAACAAATTTTTCGTAAATGTAATAATTCTCCATTATGAAAACAATAACTTGAGAGAATGGAGAAAAAAAGGAGGGAAAAAATATCAGAATTGAGGATAAATTCATAAGGTTAAGTACCTACCAAGTTAACAGTCATTAAAATAATCAATCGGGAAGTTTATTCGTGTATCAACAGCCCAACCACCAGATGGTTTATTATGAAATTGTAGTTCATAGCATAATCATGACAAAAATCTATGAGCAGTCTGATACTAAGAAAATAATATGATAGATTATTGATACAAAGCTACCAAAACCCTTAAATGTCAGACCAGTTATGCTCAGGTTGCAACCTTTATATTTTTCACATTATGTGATTTTAACAATATAGATTATCCTGTTTTTGGATAAGGATCACAATAAATTTGTATTCTCACAAGAAAAAGATAGCATGAGAATGATCACATATACTATTATATAATAAATCTCATATTAAAATTGCATTGAAACTTTACTAAATATCATCTATATGAAAGAGAAACAATATGAGAATGGTATACACATCAATACTCTTGTCAAAAAAAGAAAAAGAACTCTTTCATTCCTATATTTCTTACACCACTTGCTAACTTGAGTGTCAGATTTGCAATGCCAGAGAAAGCTCTGGCAGTATGACCATTTTTCTTGCAAATCAGCATTCCTAAAGGTAGCATCACAATCTGATTATTCATATTTCTTTCTTCTTCATTTGTTCCCTTTGGTCATAGCTAGTCACGGGGAAGGGGATGGGTAGGTGAATGATTCGATAATACTTTGTAGCCTTAAATCCAATATTGTAACTTGAAGCAATTAAAAGTTTGTAACCAAAGAAGAAATGAAAGATAAAGATGATGAAAATTTTCAAATGAACATAGAATCCTGTACCATCCGTGGAATAATGACAGCCATTGAATGGAACAAAATTGGAATAACAAAACCAAAAAAAAAAAACTCATCAACACTCATAAATGCGGAAAGAGAAGTAAAAAAGATCTTTTCAGAATATGTCAAAGGTTCTTCTCACCAAGCACCTTTGACATAGAAGTTAAACCCCCACAATTTCAATAAAAGCAAATCGAAATGAAAGGAAAGAAGCAAATATTGAGAGAAAGCAAACTGGTTGAAACAGAGGAAGGCTTCGGCTCAAAGGCGGAAAAATCGAAAGAGATTCAAACTTTGAGCTGGTTGAAACAAGAAACAGAAAGAGATTCAAACTTAATCTCAAGGTGAGAGATACCCAGAAACAGATAAGGAGAAAGAATAAACGGGAGCAACAGAAGATAACCCATATAGGAAAAATCGAAACTTTGAGCATACCAAGACCAGTTGTTGAAACGAGAAGAAAATATCAGTTTCTCCGCTGAAATCTCCAACCTTTTTCTCTTTCTTTAGTCGCTTTACTCTCTCAAAAGCAACAAATCTAACCAACAGTTTCCTGTCGGCATAAGAAATACTGTCTCCTCCCCTATATATACACCCAAACCACCCAAGTTCGTCAAAATCTTTACCAGACGCTAAAAAAGTATCGGTACACTCTCCACAATGGTTGTGGACGCACTTAATCTCCGGAAGGACTCTCTCACTTAATCTCCGAAAGGACTCTCAGTTCAGCTATATCACCTTCGTTACTAAAACCCTACCGTCCCTTCTTACTGGAACTCATTTATTTTTGGCTTGAGCTAGTGTCCAAGTCCAGATTCAATTATATGTTATTATCTATTAAATAAAATATTCAATAATCATACAACTTTGGAACATAATTTAATTCTTAACTTTCATATTTTTATATAAATTTCAACATAAATGAATAATTTATAATTTACTTAAAATTTTAATTTTGAATTACGCTATTTACTGTTACCTTATTCGACTATCATTAATAACCTTCCCGATCATTACAAAACGAGAGCTTTATGCAAAAGATACGTTTACTTGTTGACTTTTTTATTTGACCATCAAATTATTTTGTTACTTTATCAATTACCATTATATTATTTTGTTAAAAAGATTTAATCTTTTGATTAATAAATAGTAGACATGAGAAGAAAACTCGAATCCAAGCTAGGATCCGAATGCCAAAATACTCAAACTCGAACTATCACAAAATTATTCCGGTTCAACCAATTATAAAAAATCAAATCAACCCAAGACAGAAAAAAAATTTAACCAAGCTCAAATTCGAATTCAGTAAAGCCCAAGTCTTTTTTGAACTCAAGTTCGAACCTTCAAGGAAATAACCCGAAAGTTCGGGCGTGGCCCAATCCTCTCTTTCTCTAACTTGCTATTTACATGATTTAATCTTCTTTCTCCTTTCTATTTAAGATAATACTTAACATTAACGTCTACTCAATTTAGTCCGCCAAAAATAAAAGAACTTTACAAAAAACTCTCACAAATTACGTTACTTTTACCCAACTCAAACAATCTTAACCTTACAACCTAATTATTCTAAAATTAAAACTTGTGATCTCGCAATTTACTAACCTCTCCCCTTTTCTTTTTTTGTTATTTTCTTGCATGACAAAGTTTCAACAATAACTAATTGAATTTTTATTGACAAAAGTTTTCGTCATAACAAGTACATAGGCTTTTAATAACAAAGCTTAGGGACGCACTTAATTTGACAATATTAATATATTAATAGTGACAATTTAATTGTGAAGGTACTAAATTGTCACAATTTCCATTGTATTGGTAACACAAAAATAAATCATCACAGTTAATCCAAACAATAGTATCAATTAATTATTTTATCACAACAAACCTCTTATCTGTGACGAAATAATACTTAGGCACAAAAAAATTGTCACTAAATTACAACTGGTAGTGACCATAATTATAGTTTGGTGTTTGTGATAATATTAAGTAGACACTAATTAATTGAATATTTGTTGACAAAAGTTTTCATCACAATAAGTAACATATTGTGTGAAGATAAATCGTTTCGTCACAACAAGAAACAAAATATTAGTGACCAAATAATATTTTATTACAATAAAAATAAAATATTAGTTACCAACATATGTTTTGTCACACTTACAATTAATTCCATCAAAATTATTTTTGCGCCAAATTTCATAAGCTTTCAATGACAAAACTTAGTGATAAAATAAAGTTTAACACTATTCATATATTAATAGTGACAATTTAGCTGTGAAAGATACTAAATTGCCACAATTACCTTTGCATTAGTGACAAAACATATAAATCATCGCAGATAATCCAAACAATAGTGTCAATCAATTGTCTTGACAATAAAAAAATATCGTATTTGTGATGACAAAAATATTTTGTAAAAAAAAATTGTCACTAAATTACGAATAGTTGTCACCGTAATTATAGTTTGGTTATTGTGACAATATAAAGTAGACACTAATTAATTGAATATTTATTGACAAAATTTTTTTGTCACAATAAGTAAAATATTGTATGACAATTAACAATTTCGTAACAAAAAAACAAAATATTAGCGACCAAACTATATTCTGTCACAACAAATAGAAAATATTAGCTACTAACATATGTTTTGTCACAATTACAGTTTATTCCTGCCAAAATTATTTTTGCGCCAAATTTCATAGGCTTTTACTGACAAAACTTAGTGATAAAATAAAAGTTAACACTATTAATATATTAATAGTGACAATTTAGCTGTGAAAGATACTAAATTGCTACAATTACCATTGTATTAGTGACAAAACATATAGATCATCATAGATAATCCAAACAATAGTGTCAATCAATTGCCTTGGCACTAAAAAATTGTATTTGTGATGACAAAAATATTTAGTCACAAAAAATTGTCACTAAATTACGAATAGTTGTGATCGTAGTTATAGTTTGGTTATTGTGACAATATAAAGTAGGCACTAATTAATTGAATATTTATTGACAAATTTTTTTGTCACAACAAGTAAAATATTATGTGACGATTAACAGTTTTGTAACAAAAAGAACAAAATATTAGTGACCAAACTATGTTTCGTCACAACAAATATAAAATATTAGCTACTAACATATGTTTTGTCACAATTACAATTTATTCCCACAAAAACTATTTTGGCGCCAAAGTGCATAGGCTTTTAGTGACAAAACTTAGTGATAAAAGAAAAGTTGTCATTATTAATATATTAGTAGTGACAACTTAATTGTGAAAGATACTAAAATGTCACAATTACTATTGTATTAGTGACAAAAAAAATAAATCATCACAGTTAGAACAAATAATAGTGTCAATCAATTGTCTTGTCACAAAAAACCTCGTATTTGTGACGAAATAATAGTTAGTCACAAAACAATTGTCACTAATGTCTTAACTCTTGTAGTGTCTTATTGTGATGGAAATCACAATTACTCCCCCAATCTACACTCAGAAATAACAAACTCACAAGTGAAAGATGAAAAAATAGAAGACAGAAGGTGTATGTGTGTAAGATGTTTGAAGGTGTCGAAGACAGAAAGAAGTAGAGAGTAGCTCTCGAAGGTTCTTACAACAGAGACAAAATGAATAAGTTTAAGACATACCTACGTGAGAAACACATGACAAGATTCAAGTCAGAAGCTTCACTACTCAATACACAATCGTATTACATACTTCAGAAGACAATATAACGCAACTTCAAACAACTCAATACGTAGACCAAGATCAGAAGAATTAGTGACTCACGTGGGAAGCACATGACCATTGTCTTGCTTATGCAACCTCACCCGAAAGCCTCTGCATACTACACAATATAAAAAGAGCAGATCACAAGCGTCAGGCAGAGAACAGAAAATACATAGAGACTTCTTCATTTACATCTTTACTTTTGTATTCAGTATATCTGAGAGTGTAAGAATAAAGTGAAAAAAGTTTAAGAGTGTGCTAGGGTACTTACCAGTGAGTACTAGGAGAGTTAAAGCCTCTTGCAAGTGTTTTGGGAAAAAGCACTCAAACTCGGTAAATTGTTTTTCATCTTCTTTATATTAGTTGAAACCACTAAAAGTGGGAACCTTGAATGTAGATAGCGTTGAGGCTATCGAACAGAGTAAAATCTTGGTGTTCTTTACTTTACTGCACTTCATATTATTTGCAATATTAACTTCTTTATCAGTCTTTGCTGAAAAGAACAACAGTACAACACTTATATCCTAACAGAAGTGGTATCAAAGCATTCGAAAACCTCCTGGGGCATTTCTTGGCCACTCAAAGCATCAAAGAATCATCAAGAATTGTTGGTAAGTAAAAGTCTTTTATTTCTTTAAACTATACAGCCACAATGGTAGGAAAAGAAATGGATGTATTTATTGGAAAAGAAGACTTTACCTTCTGAAAACTCCAGATGCAAGCTCTTCTTGAGTCCTATGATTGTTATGGAGCTATAGAAGATCAGTATGATCTTAAGACTGATCCAATAAAGAGACTTAAAATGCAAAGACTTGCACATTGCAAGTTAATGCTTCACTTATCACCAATTGTGATAATAAAAGTGCAGAATTGTAACACTGCATAGAAGCTTTGGCTCAAACTTGATGAAATTTATGCAAAGAAGTGTCTTCCTAACAAGATGACACTTCTCCACAATCTCGCTAACTGCAAGATGAATACCTCTGTCTCTTTAGATGAAAACTTAGATTATTTCTTTAAGTTAGTTCAAGACTTAGAAGCTACAGATGAAAAAATATCTTAGAAGCATCAAGCTGTAGTAATTCTAAAGGCTTTACCTTCTGAATTCAATGCATTCAAGAAGGTAATTAAGCATGCTAGTGGAGAATCCCTCACTATGAAGAGGGTGTTAGACTCATTAATGGAAGAATTAGTGGATGTTAATCCATTTAAGAAAGAGGCAGAAGTGATGTTTGTAGAGAACCATCATGAAAAGAAATCTCATAAGAAGAATAATAAGAAAGGAAAGTGGCAGAAGGGAAGTGGAAAGGATAAGCACACCAAGGAAGGTGAGGAAAAGAAGAAAAAGGGAAAAGGAAAGCAGTGCTTTTATTGTGATACGGAGGGACATTTTGCAAGGGACTGCTGAAACAAGAAGAGGGACAAAGCTGTAGAAAGTGGAGATGCAAGAAATGTGGAGAAACCAGAAGATTCAAGTAGTGATAAAATTCTGGATGTCACTGAAGAGATGGAAGACCTGAGTAGAGAATGAATCTTTGACTCAGATTGTACAATGCATGTGACACCACTTAGAGACTGGTTCACTACATTCGAATCAGTTACTGCTAAGATAAAAATGGCATATTCTAGGCAGTAAAGGATATAAGGGATTGGAATTGTTTCCATCAATATGTTTGATGGAAAGAGAAGGACCTGTACCGATGTCAGATTTGTTCCTAGAATAAGGAGGAATCTGATTTCTGAAAGTTTGTTTGATAAGCAAGGTTTTCATATCAGATCAAAAGATGGACTCAGAGAAATCCTAAAGGATGGTAGAGTCATTATTAGAGGAGTAGAAAGGGGTGGGTTGTACTATGTTATAGGTTCCACAAAAGTTAATCAAGTTTTAGAGAAGGGTGATCATGAACCAACCAAGCAATGACATGCAAGGTTGGGTCATGCAGGGAACAAAAGCTTGTTCCATCTCTCTAAGCAAGGGTTACTCCCTGAACAAAACCTACAGAAGTTGGAATTCTGTTATTCTTGTGTGCTAGGAAAGTATCACAGATCCAGTTTTTAAAAGGGAGCATAGAAGGCCACAGAGATCATGGAATATGCTCATAGTGATCTCTGGGGGCCAGCTCAAGTACCTACAGCAAGAGGGAATCTATACTTCATGTCTATTATTGATGAAAAATCCAAAAAATGTTAGGTTTATCCAATGAAGAGGAAAGATGAAGAATTGGAAAATTTCATAAGATGGCATACACTTATGGAAAATCAGACTGGGAAGAAGTTAAGATGCCTAAGGACTGACAATGGATTAGAATACTGTAATAAAGAATTTGAAGACTATTACAGCAGGAAGCGAATCCTAAGGCATAAAATAGTGAGAGCTACACCTCAGCAGAATGGTGTAGCTAAGAGACTCAATAGGACTCTCCTAGAAAAGACTAGATGCATGCTTCTCTCTTCGGATTGCTCACATTCTCTATGGGGAGAAGCAATTAGGACAGCAGCCTACCTCGTTAATAGGTTCCCCACCTCTGCTAATGATTACAAGACTCCACAAGAAGTTTGGATTGGTAAGAAACCTAACCTTACTCACCTTAGGACATTCGGATGTGCAGCTTATGCACATCAGAAGGAAGCAAAGCTGGAGCCTAGAGTAACTAAAGGAGTTTTCCTAGGATATCCAGAGGGAGTTTAAAGGATATAAGATCTTACTACTCCAAAAGGGAGCCTACAAAACTATCATAAGCAGAGACATAATCTTCAAGGAGGATGAATTCCCTCTGCTAAATAAGAATTCCTCAAATTTAGACCTCCAAAAGGATGTCCAAGAGCAATTAGGATCACTGAACCAATCAGTCTCGTTCTATGTGCCACCAGAAACTGAAGAAGGTGGCACTCCATAACCTATTGATGTGGAGCCTATGCAGGGCACTGCACCTCAGGAACAAAGGAGAGAAGAGACTGAAGGTGTGGGTGAAGAAGAAACCCCACATTCAACTTCAGCTAATATACAAGGAAACCTACAAAACTATCAACTCACAAGGGATAGGCAACCAAGACAAAGAATCCCTAGTAGGAGTTACTTTGACTCAAACTTGGTTGAATTTGCATGCTTTATGGCCGAAACTATAGAAAATAAGCTCCTGAAACCTATGAAGAAGCCATGAGAAGTAAAGATGCAAAACAATGGAAAACAGCTTATGAGAAAGAATATTCTTCATTGATGAAGAATATGACTTGGATTTTGGTACCTGGACATCCCAAAGTTAAACTAATTGAGAATAAATGGTTGTTCAAATTGAAAGGAGTGACAGAAGCAGAACCTAGGATTTACAAGGCTAGGCTTGTAACTAAGGGTTTTGACAGAAGGAAGGGATTGACTATAAGGAGATATTCTCTTCAGTAGTCAAATTCAAAACAATTAGGCTTATTCTAGTTCTAGCTACTCTATATGACTGGAAAATCCATCAAATGGATGTCAAGATAGTCTTCCTATATGGAAAGCTTGAGGAGGCAATTTACATGAAGCAACCAGTCAGTTTTGAGGACAAAAATAAGCTAGATCATGTCTGTCTATTACAGAAATCCCTATATGGGCTTAAACAAGCACCTAGACAATGGAATAAGAAGTTTCATGAGGTTGCTGCTAGTATGAACTTCATTAGAAGTTTATATGATTACTGCCTATACCTTAAGGATCTAGGGATGACTAAAACAGTCTTTATGTTGGTCTATGTAGATGACCTTATCATTACAGAGAAGGACTTGAATAGAATTCAAGAAGTAAAGTCTGAACTATGCATTCATTTTGAAATGAAAGACTTGGGAGAAGCTCAGAAGCTTCTAGGAATGCAAATAATAAGAAAAAAGGAGGGAAGGGAAACTTTGGCCTGTTCAAAGGAATTATATAAGAAAGGTCTTAGCTCAATTCAATATGGAACAAGCCAAACCTAGTTCTGTACCCCTAGGATCTCACCTACAGATGATGTCTCATAAGAGTCCTAAAACTAAGGATGAACAGAAAGCAATGGCTCACTATCCCTATGATGTAGGTGTCGAAAGTATAATGTACCTTATACTATGCACAAGGCCTGACCTAGCTTATGCCATTAGTATATTAAGTAAATTCATAGCCAATCCAGGTTTAGAACACTGGAAAAGGCTCAAGGGGGTTCTCAGATACTTATCTGGAACCATCAACTACGGACTATGTTTTTCTAAAGCTGAACTAACTAAATGCAATTACTTGTCTGTATGTGGTTATGTGGATGCAGCTTATGCAGAAGATAAGGACTCAAGAAAGTCAATATCAGCATATGTTTTCACATTATCAGCAAACACAATCAGCTGAAAATCACAACAGCAATCAGTAGTAAGCCTATCTACCACAGAAGCAGAGTATTATGCAATCACTGAAGGTATAAAGGAGCTAACATAGCTATCAGGCATATTGAAAGAAATTAACATCGACACCATAAAACCAGTCATAAATACGAATAGTAAGAGTGCTTTGTACCTTTGTAGAGATCCAGTCCTCCATGAGAAATCCAAGCATATAGACGCGCGACTCCATTTTGTAAGAGATCGAATCGCAAAGGGGGACTTCAACCTAGAGAAAATCACGGGAGAAAGAAATCCATCAGACTTTGGGACCAAGGTTTTAAGTCATAAGAAATTCACTTTCTCTAGGGATTACTTATAAATAAGTGAAGCCTCATGAAATTGACGGTGAAATCATCAGATCTCACAAAGGTGGCAAAAACTAGGGTTTCAGATTCTCAAAATCACTCTCAGATTTGAAATCAGAGTGAAGATTGATGGAGTAAGAGGGAATAATGTGATAGAAATCACAATTACTCAACCAATCTATACTCAGAAACAACAAACTCACAAGTGAAAGATGAAAAAATTAAAGACAGAAGGTGAATGTGTGTAAGATGTCGAAGACAGAGAGCAGGAGAGAGTAGCTCTCGAAGGTTCTTACAACAGAGACAAAATGAATCAGTTTAAGACATACCCACGTGAGAAACACATGACAAGATTCAAGTCAGAAGCTTCACTACTCAATACACAGTCGTATTACATAATTCAGAAGACAATAAAACTCAACTTCAAACAACTCAATACGCAGACCAAGATTAGAAGAATTAGTGACTCACGTGGGAAGCACATGACCATTGTCTTGCTTGTGCAACCTCACCCGAAAGCCTATACAAGCTACACAATATAAAAAGAGCAGATCACAAGCATCAGGCAGAGAACAGAAAATACATAGAGACTTCTTCATTTACATCTTTACTTTTGTATTCAATATATCTGAGAGTGTAAGAATAGAGTGAAAAAAAGTTTAATAGTGTGCTAGGGTACTTACCAGTGAGTACTAGGAGAGTTAAGCCTCTTGCAAGTGTTTAGGGAAAAAACACTCAAACTCTGTAAACTGTTTTTCATCTTCTTTATGCTAGTTGAAACCACTGAAAGTGGGAACCTTGGATGTAGATGGCATTGAGGCTATCGAACCAAGTAAAATCTTGGTGTTCTTTACTTTACTGCACTTCATATTATCTGCAATATTAACTTCTTTATCAGTCTTTGCTAAAAAGAACAGCAGTACAACACTTATATCCTAACACTTATAGCTCTAGCTAGGTCAATATCAGACCATTGGGCAGGTTCCCTTATTTTGAATCTGATAATAACTAAATTTGGATGAGAACAAATGTGTCACATCTTTACTGGCACACACTTTTAAAGAAAAAAGTAAACTAAGATTTACTATTTATTTTTTTGACTTGTGCCGCACTATGTTCCTAATCGGTTGAAAAATTATCCTTCAGATAATTATGTTGGTTCATTTACCTAAACAAAAAAAATTGTTGGCACCAAAGCTTTGTGAATGGTCTAATGTAGCTTACTTAGACATATACTATAACTCCTACCCACTTGTTATACAAGACTAGGTCAAACCAAAGCTGCTTCCATGATGATTCTTAATTACATGAGCTAACAATTTTTTTAACACTCAAGATATAATTTTTTACTGCATAACATGGCATCAAAATATATGTGAGGTCAAAATGGCACAATTTCTTGAGCAAAAGCAATGAGAAAAAAAAGAAGTCACTGTAATGAACCTGCCAGTATCCAAAAGAACACCAGTTGAAGTCAAAATTAGTCTATCTAATACAATTTTTAAAGGGCAGATGCAATCTGCAACATCTTTGATAGCAGCCACTTCAGCTTTAATCTTACAAGATCAGAAGCATTTCAAAATTGACATTGAACATCTGACAAAATTAAAGCCAACGCACAACAATGCTTTCTAATATTACCTCATGTTCAGTGGCAGGGACAGTTACAATATGGTGTGAAGCATGAAACATGCTAAAATGGAATAGGCTAGAGTTCTAAAACCAAATAGCTAACCAAAACTCATGTAAGAACATCAAATACTCGTTTAAAGTTAGGAATCCTTTTACAATCACATAATTTAGATGAAACTATTAATATTACTTATAAATTCTATAGATAAAATTTAATGACTATAGGACAATACCCTTTTTCAATTACTTATCAGATTAGTTATGCTTTAACTAATTAACATCATAGTATTGAATTTAAAAATACAGATAAAATTTACATTGACCAATTATTTAATGATGTAGCAAAAGTAGGTACTAATTTAAGAACTAATTTACAAGAAATACCATAAATAAAATATCATTGGTAATGTTTTTGTGATGGACAAGTAAAGGCTGTTAATGGTTTTATATTTTCGTGCAATCTTAATTGTCAATATCTTGATTTTGCATCTAGTGTAGTGAACCAATGGTTTCCTTTTAATCGACTAATAATATAATCTTTTTGAGGTAATTTATATGCATATCCTATAATAGCTTTATTTAATTATTGACCAAACAATAAGGAATCTACTTTTTCTTTCCTTTTGCTATCTTCGTTCCTATATAATGTAATTTCTAGGTATAACTCAGTGTGAAAAAATAAACTCCAAGTTTCCATACTCTTGTAAAGTCTCTAAACTTCTCGCTTTAGCTTAAGAATTAGCGTTTAAGAGAAAACAAGACAACAAGGTATGTTTACTTGCATTTTTATCTTTTCATCATTTTTAAAAAATATTATTATAAATTAGCTCACAGATAACAAGAAATGAATATACATATATTTATCCAAAAATTACCTTATAAAATAAATAAAATAGTAGAAGAATTATTTTTAATAAAACAAAATGCTAATTTCATAGCTTATAATTTAGGTGGAGCTATTTCAATTAAAAAAAAAGAAGTCTTATCACAAAAACGTCTAGAAGCAAAATTACACAAAAAATTAAAACATAAAGATATCCAATTATACTGTTCTAAACATTCTGAATTTCCTCATCAATATGGATGTCAATTTCCTACCTATCAAAAACAGGGAAAAAAAACGACAAAAATATAATAAATATAAATGGTGAAAATACCCCAAAAATTCCCATTTAAACCATATAAAAAGTTTTTTAGAAGAAAAGCTTATAAACAGTATAAACCAAAAAAGAAATATTGTCCTCAAAATAAGACAAAATGTAAATGTTGGTTATGTAAAGAAGAAGGTCATTATGCAAACAGTTGTCCAAAAAGACACCAAAATAAATATAGGGAAAATTAATATTTTAAATTCAGCATTAAAATATAATTTAGAACCTATAGAATCAGAATATGAAACAAACTCAACAATTTCTTGATTATATCAATATGACCTCCAAACTTCAGAATTAACAACTGAATCTGAATACAACATTTATTCAAGTAATTATTTAGAATAAAAAAGTTAATGCTTACATAGACACCGATGCTACTATTTGTATAGCCTCTACAACATTATTAAACAATTGGAAAAAGATTAAACAAATCTCTACAAATAAGAATAGCAGATGAAAGCATTAAATCTATTTGGTATGTTAGTTATTATAATAATATTATCATTGAAAATTATACTTTTATAATACCATCAATATATCAACAAGAATCAGGTTTACAATTGATTTTAGGAAACAATTTTCTTAAATTATTCAATCCCTTTTGTCAATATTTATATTACATAACTTTAAAAACACCAATAATAAATTATTTAAATAAAAAATCTATCATTATTAAAATTCCTGTATATCATACAACTTATTATAAAACTTTACAACTTGTAACTGAAAAATTAAATCAATTACAATTTTATCTTCTTAATAATTTAACTCTATAGAATGAAATAGAAACCTTAATAGAAAAAGAATGTAGTGAAAATCCACTTGATCCTATAAAAAATATTAATAACCAATTAACTGAGATAAAATTAAAAGATCCTATAAAGGAAATTAATAGTAAAAATAACATACCATATACACAACAAGATGTACAAGAATTTATTACTGAATGTTCCGAATTATTATAAAAACAATTAATCTCACCTAACACAAGTAAACATTCAGCCCCAACCTTTTATGCAAATAACCATTCTGAACAAAAACGTGGTAAAAGAAGAATGGTAATTGACTATAAAGAATTAAACAAAGTTATTATAGGAGATGCATATAAATTACCTCGAAAAGATTATATTATTAGTCGATTAAGAGGACACCATTAGTTCACTATACTATATGCAAAATCAGGATATTGGCAATTAAGATTACACGAAAATATAAAATTAAAGCATTAACAACCTTTACTTGTCCACCACAAAAACATTACCAATGATATTCTATTTTTGGCATTTCTCGTAAATTAGTTCTTAAATTAGTACCTACTTTTGCTACATCTTAAATAATTTGTCAATGTAAAATTTATCTGTATTTTTAAATTCAATACTATGATGTAAATTAGTTAAAGCATAGCTAATCTGATAAGTAATTGAAAAAGGGTATTGTCTTATAGTCATTAAATTTTCTCTATAGAATTTATAAGCAATAGTAATAGCTTCATCTAAATTATGTGATTATAAAGGGATTCCTACCTTTAAACAAGTATTAAATTTTATTTTTCCATAAGCTAAATTTCCATTCATTATTCCTATCACTTGATCGTTTAAATTATTCATGTGTTCGTCTATGATAGCCATTCATATTGGAGAGTCTATTCGTTCTTGGAAAGCAAATTTTAATAAAATTTGAATAGTAGATAGATGTATATATCCTATTTTATGTCGTTTTTTGTCTGGAATTTTTTATAGTTGTTTATAAATTTGTTCTTGATCTATTAGATTTATGCAGATATATCCATTACATTGGTCTATGTTAATAGTGTTTCATGAATTAGTTTTCCATAATAAATAATATTTTTACGATTTATTATATTTTTAATGAGATGATGATTAATATCTTGTCCAGCTTTAAGATTTAACTGTGTTTTGGCAATTTGTTTTTGTTTTTCATTTGATAATAACGTATTAATATGAAAAATTCCAATAGATTCAGTTATTGTAAAGTATCTATACCTAAGATATTATCTATAGTTATTTCTGACATATTAATGAAAAAATCTTTTATGGTCGGCGGTGAGAGCCGCCTCGTTTATCTTGGAGTTCCAATTTAGCGTTGAAGTCCCCCTTAGAAGCTAAGGAGTGGAGGCGTGCCGAGCAAGGAGCTTTAGGTTGTGCCAGAGGTGTGCCTGTAACGAATACGTCGGGCTGGCATAAATAGCTGTAAAAACAAACAAAGTCTGATCCCAAGTAATACTGGAATGGATAAATTGACGGTGCGTAAATAGAATTTTGACGTCGATGTCAGCTTGCCAAAGAAGCCAGATATCACCGGAATAACCGTCGGTTTCCACCCGGAAAGAGTGGACAAAACCCAAATTACGGATAACCTTAAGCGCCCGGACCTCACTGATACGGGGCTCTAATAAAACAACCAGGAGCGGTTTATGGATTTTGAGGTAGTTTTTAAGGATAGGACTGAAGGTCCTCCCTCCAGCCCCTTGACAATTCCAGATGAAGATTGACATGGGACAAAATCAGGAGGAATCAAAAGCGTGGATTGCAGAGTCATTCGGCTCTGGATGCTGGTCGTCCATACAGTCCTGGGATGGCTCTACCATCTGGGTATCCGTGATACTATTGTCTGTAGATTCGTCCAGGCTGTCCTGGGTGAGATCTGGGGGACGCGTTGGGTGAATGATGGACGAACAAGGGGAAGATAGTAAGGTGGTAGATAGAACTGCCGTAGCTGGATCCTCCTCCATGTCTTCACTACCCCTAAGTGTGGGAAGGGGCAAGGGGATGGTTGGATCCGGGATGAACACAACATCATAGGAGGGGATCATGATGGCCAAATGGGTCGACTGTGTGCTAGGGGATGAGGAGGAGGGTGCGAGCTGGGCTGGGGGAGCGGAGGGTGCGGACTGACTGCTGGCCAAGGGGGAAGGCTGATGGACTGGGCTGTGGGGCCATGGCCTGTTGCATCTTTAGAGAAGACGACGACGGTTTGAGGCTGGAGGAAGAGATTGGCGTTTGCTTCTGAAACGACACGTTCTGATGTTGCTTTCCTTTAGAGGATTCGGGTATTAGGGAGATCTCCTTAGCCTACGACAGATGTGACAACTCAGAAGGGACGGGAGGGGACTGCTGCGTAGCCATTGTGGAACGATCCGGACCGAGCTCCAATGGTCCGCCAGCAGTCAAGGCCGAGAACCGGGAGCCATGGCTGTCCATCGGCGGGGAAGAGTGATGACGGGGGTTGGTGGAAGGCAGCAAAGTGGAGGAAGGACGGTGTTGCCGACGCTGGACCTGTATCCAAGGTCCGAAGCCCGACTGCTGGTGGTCGTCTGGGGGAGGAGCGCTGCGGGGGTTGGGAGAAGCTTCCGATAGAGGGTTAGCAGTGGCTTCGACGGTGGCGGGCTGTTCGCGGGGGGTGGGGCAAGTCACGGAACCATGTCCGACCATTCCACAAGTGAAACAGATCTGAGGCAATCCTTCATGTGTCACCTGAATCAGTTCACCATCTAACTCCACGAAGGAGCGGAGAAGAGCACTGAGATCGACGTTAACTGCGACCCTAGCAAATTTTCCACGGTAAGCTTTGAGTGTGATGCTGTAGATTTTGATTGTGCGACCCACGAGATTTCATGAGGCAGTGAGAATTGAAGAATGATAGCGCGCTACCAAGAGGTCGGGGAAGTGAACATTTAAAGATCCCAGGTCTTTATATGTACAAGCAAAGAGTGCATTGTTTATTTCAACTAGTGTTAATCATCTTTCCAGTTGGTTATCAAACCAAGCAGGACTCAAAGAAATGAAGCCTTCATTCACATATTTAGGCATTCTTATCTCCATACAGAGACTAACTTTTAAATATTTTCATCCTTTGATTAAAAAAAACAATTGGTGCAACAAGAGCTCATCCTTTGTAAGCAAAACTTAACTCATCAATTTTATAATCAATAACTTGTATATTTATTGGGCTTCTCATATGATGTTTCCATAGATCTTGATCAAAACTCTGGATTAAAAGATGAGGAATGTCTTATGGTTAAGTGATCTTGTAAGAAAAATAATGACAAATGTGAAATGGATCTTTGCTTACCAAAGGTGGAATGGGGTCTAGGAATCATTCCAATTAAAATCACCAATAAGGTCTTATTGATTATGTGAATATGGAGAATCCTTATAGATAAGTAAGCTCTTTAAGTAAGATGCATCCATATTCATTACTTGAAAGAAGGGAACCTTTGAGATATCAAACTTAATAACAGTTCATGGATTGTATATCCTTAAGCTAAAAAACCAAGTCAGGTTGGAAATTAAACATAAAATTTGTAATCGTTTTAATACAAGCTTTTGAAATGATAATTTGAGTAACAAGGTTACTTATAATATTAATGAACTCAATACTCTCAAGAACTTAATTCCAGATAAGGCTACAATCAAAGATGTCTTTAAGATTAGTCAATGCAGTCTTAATGAAAGGGAATGATCAGTTCTTATAGACATCACCTCCTCTCCCATACTTAATTCTAGTAGAGAAGACTCAATACATTGGTTAAAACATTCCTCTAAATGCTTCACTAGCCATTCTTGTTGATAAATTCTAAGGAACTAAGCCCCTAATGGGAACTGGTATAAAATATTGTGGTTTAAGCAGACAAGTCCTAGACATCTATCCTTTAACTTGTTATTAGGTAAAAGCTCAACACAATTAACAAACTAAAGGGTAATCATGATTCCCTTAGTTTGTGTGCCTTATGTGAGCAAAATCTTAAATCAATCAACCATATTTTCTTTTAATGTAACTTCTCTTGTTACATATGGAAAGAGATACTTAAGCTTTACAATCTCTCTTTTCCAACCAAGTGATTAGCCCTGGACAATTAGCTAGATACATCCAATACAAATTATATGCAAAAGAGACATCTTTATCTTTAAAGTTGCATTTTTCAATCTGGTGTATGCTATATATAGACATAAAAAAACCAATGAATTTTTCAACATATGGTTGCACAGCAGTAACATTTTCTCCTTAAACTAAAGAACTTGATAAGGGAATAATTGTCTGTACATAGTGTTGAAACTAATTGTAGTTTGTTATTAACAGATTTCTTTACATTGATCATCAAAGAAAGTTTTGAATTAGAAGAGCTTTCTTCCAAAATGAAATCTAGATATTCTCTCTTTCCAACATTTAGTTCAATTTACAGAATTTCTTCTCTTTCATATTGAAGATGGCATATGCCACTTTTAGCTAGTTTTGCATTTTGTTTCTTATTCTGCCACATTGATGTGTCACAATTTTGTCTTATTTTTGGCATTTAAATCCTCTATAATTCTCTTTTAATGTGTTTAATCTAAACATTTTTGTTTACTTTTGTTGGAAAGGAGTTAAAAATGCTTTTAATTAAGTGTAGACATATGATATGAGTTAAACCAATAAAGGTCACATATTCTTTTAAGTATGTATACCCAAGAATGAGGGTTTGTGGCCTCTCAATTTTTTTTGTTTATCTTTGGCTTGTTCAAATTTAGGATAAAACTACATAAATTGATTTAAATTATGTTAATCCTCTTAAGTTTGATTCAAATTTTTGCTAATTTTTATTTATTAATTTCAGATTAAATCAGAATGTCATCTTTAAAAAAGATAAGCCCAATCAATATAAAACTTAATTATATAAAGAGGTAGCATCTTAATCAAACACCAACTAAGTTATTTAGAAAATATTAAATTCAACTCTTGTAAAAATAATTAGAAACTAAGTGTATATCAAAAAGAGATTGGTTATAAGAGAGATATCTTAAATTTTCATAATTATTTTTATTAAGCACAATTAGTAAAATATTGTATATTTAATACTTTTCAGTTTTATTAACTTAATCGTCAAAATGTCTCTATTAAAAATCCCTCGATTTGTTAATATTCCTTTTATAAACCTGACAAATTGAAAGTTGAAACCAGTCTAATAAATATATCCCAATTCATTATGTAATACTCTTAAGGATAATATTAGTAACACAAATAAATTTTCTTGAAATTTTAAATTGCAAGAAAAAATAATAAATTTCTTATTAACTTAATCTATTAAAAGTTGATTTTGAATAGGTTTAGTTAGCACTTATGCCAAAGAGTAACTTGAAGACAATAAAAAGTTTTAGATTGAAAAGTTGTATTAATATTTATGGGTGTCATCCTTTGAAACTTTCGAAGAGCGGTTTAAAATAGAACTGAAATTTTTTTTTTGGTAAATAAAAAAGAATAGATAAATAAAGAGAAATTATGTACAGCTAGAGTTTGAACAAACAACAAACTCAAGGACAAAGTACAAGTTCAACAGAACAACCAAATAAAACAACAGCTACCCAACAGAAAACCTACCCTGCCAATGCCATCAGCCAAACCAGCCCAAGGCTAGACAACCAAGAAACAAAATCTAATACAACCAACCTCCAAACAAGAAAATACTACCAAGTACAATCTTAGAGAGTAGAAAAACCATCAGAAACCGTGTGTGAATCCCATGGGAGCAAACAGAAGCAGTACAGCTGAGGAAAGGCCTAAGATGCCTCTCAACCTGCTAGAAAAGTGAGACCTGCTGAGCTGAATGGGAGAAGAGGAGTTCTCCACTGGACTTTACTGTAGCAGCTGAGGAGTCACTGAAGACTTGGAAATTGAGCAACTGCCTGGCCAATGAGGGGAGCCAACAGAAGTGAAGATTGATTGTGCTCTCATACCGCAGTGCTGGAACCTGCTACCTCGTGTATGTCTGGTCAAAACCTGAAACAACAAACCTGCTCAAGGAGTTAGCATAGAAAAAACCTCTCATGCTCTTACCTGCCCTCGGTGTTTATTCTGAGAAGCTCCTGAACTAGAGTGAAAATTTGGTATTTAGGTGACATGAAATAATGTTTTAAATATTTATTCAGAAAATTGTTGTTAAATGCCAAATCGATTTTTTAATTGATGTTAATGTTCGATATACTTGGACTTTGAGCACTTATTTTCAAGTGATGCAAATATTCAATATAGTTGAGCTCGAAGCCAGTGTTACGAATACTGTATTATATTTGATAGTAGATTTGATTTTGGCATACGTAAATAACAGGTACCAGATAATTGGCTAAAAATATAAAATAATTTTTAAATTTTATAAAATTATAAAATAGTCCTCAATATATTATGTAATACAATTTTTGACTTTATTACAATCATATCTTCGGAAATCATAATAATATAAATTTGATATAATAAATATTTCTTTATTTTTATAATATTATTTTTGCACACCTTTTATAAATTAAAATAAAAAATAATGTAACTCTCATATAGATATAAAATTAATAATAATGCAAAGTAAAAAAAATAAGTATTTATAATAAGTGAATTTAATTTCAAATGTTATCTTTACATATTTCAAAAATTATTATAATATTTTGTACATATATATATATTAAAATGTATATATATATATATTCTCAACATGAAATTTATAAATTTTTAAAAATTATTAAATATAATTGTATTAAACTAATATATTTAGTTATGTAATCTATATTCACTTTATATAAGTCTAATGACATAAAATTTTATTTAATACATTCTTATTTGTATTCTATTATTATTAAATAAATTATACACAATTTTATTATATTTATTTTTTATGTATAATTAACTATTATTTTATATAGCAGAAATTTTAATTTTTCTAATTTAGTCCAATTTTTTTTAAAATTTATAATTCTAACCGATATTAGGTTGCTTACTTGTATTAACCAAAAGAGTCGATACCGTCTGGTACTAGATTTTAGTATAAAACTTTCTTATTCGATATCATTTTTTAGTTGGTATATCGATACCGAACGGTATGATATGATATTCTAATTAATGTTCAAAGCACTTGTTTGAACTTGTAAATACTCACATCAATGCTTTTTTTTTAAGAAAAATCAATTACCAATTTATCATGATTACACACTCTTGTAATTACGTAATAGAGAGTTCAGATGACTGATTCCTTTAAATCTTTAGAAAAATATTTTAAAAAATACAATTTGATGATGATGATGATGATGATGATGATTAAAGAGAGATGAAATGGTAGTGTATACTCTACTTTTATTTTTGGAAATAGACCAATATATTATATTGAGTTATGTTCAAAAACAAAAGGGTATGAAAATTTGTTCAATCATTATATTATATTGAGTTATGTTGAAAAACAAAAGGTTATGAAAATTTGTTCCAAGTTTGTTTTGTAACATAAATTTATGTTAGAAAACTCAAGTTAAAGCTTGAGACTTAATTTGTTTCATGAAAAAGGTAAGGATATTTTAGCGCCATCCATTTTTAGCATATATTTAATTAATTATAGGAATGTCATAACATGTACTACCACTAAGAATAAATTAATTACATAATTTATTTTATCTAATATTTTAAAAATCGGATTGTACATCAAACTGATAAAAGAAAAAGTTTAAAGTTTAAAGGTTTAACTAGTATTAAACTATTATAAAATTGATATACAATAAATAAGAAATAAAAATTATAAGAATAAGGAAAATATATAATATAAAAATAAAATTTTCATTTAAATAAAAATACACCAAAGTCTATTAATATATAATAAATTTAATAATTTAAACTAAAATTTAATCTAACTTAAAGCTAAATAATAATAATAATAATCAAAATTGTATTCTAGAGGAGTTTGTGTCTCGTCATCGTTAAAAGTTTCAAATTCTACAACACTGTCTAGAGATTTGTAAGCCACGCTCATTTAAAGTATCTACATCAACATCTTCTACTGCATTCAAATAAATTACAAATCAGCAATGTATAAAATTATTCTCTATTATAAATTTATAATACATTATACTTTTAATGTTAAATATGATCAAAATAAGATATCCACTAACCATCAATAGATGCTCTTAATTCATTCGTTGTGACATGCATTTTCTTCATAAATCGCCTTTTCAAGTTCATTATAATCAAGATCAAGCATTGGTTCTCATTCTTCAATCTAAAAATGAGTACATTCAATACAATCAATATCAATCGAATCATATGTTCTCTTCTTAGTAAGCACTATAAATACATAATACAGAAATATAAAGTTAATAATAAAATAAAATAAACAAAAAATAAAAGTAAATATAAAACCCTTCTATTTTGCTCACAATTGATATAAAAGCTACTTGACTGAGTAATCTAATAGTGAGTTTTTTCAACATTGGAGCACTTTCACTAAATAATCTCCGCTACTCATTTGTATTTTAAATTAATAGTTATGATAAATAAAAAATAAAAGTAAAGGATGTACTAGAAGTATGAAAACTTACCGGCTGCATTTTCTTCATCATAAGTTCTCGCTTTGCACATGATCTAGCAAAATACCTTAAACCTTTGCGATATAATTTAATTTCATTTGCTGCCTTTGATTTCTCTTCAATAGACAAAATATCTTTAGATTTATCACATCAAAGAGACCGCTCACAATATCTTTTGTACATGTATCTCTATTATATAAGCAATAAGGATTCATAAAATAAGCTACTATGTGAATTTTGTAAGATGCTTATTCCATGTCAGTGCAGAATATCTTTATAAGGCTTGCCAATTTCTCCTTCCCTTTAAAAAGACTCATAATTGTTTTACAAACTATATACATACCATCATATATATCCCCTAAAGATGGCTTCTCATCTGAGTCAATAATTGTCAACAATATTATAAGTGGAGCCATAATCTTCACAATAATCAACCAAGCATCCCAAAATTTATTATCTAAGATAATAATACAAACTTTTTTTTCGTTTTGCACTCTTTAATAACTTATGACTTAAAAATGTTTAGTTGTCACCCAATTTTAAAGTAGTTATTTATGATCATAATCACTTTTCAAAATAATAAATGTAGTTACAAACCTAGTAGTAGCAGGATGTATAATCTTAACCCAATCCTCCTACTTTCTTAACCAAGATAAAAATGTAATATAATTATACTCAAAAATGTGATCTTAGATGCATATAAAGTAACATTAGAAATATGGGTCATGCAACAAATATCTTTTAAAATTCGATTTATATAATGAGCAATGTGTAGAGACCAATAAATATGCTTATACTTTAATTGTAACAAATACCCAACTAATATATAATTAGTTGCATTACCTGTAACAAAATGCATAATATTCTATGGTCCAACTCACTCGATAATTTCATAAAATAATTTACATAAAAACATGAGCACTTTTAATCAAGGTTCTTTATCTTTAATTAATCCACCCATTTTCCATATTAGTACATCCTGTTGTTTCTTAATTACACTTGTATATGTTCACAATTAACTAATATTCTTTTTTAAAATAATCTCGTAGAAAGAAGGTGCTTTAAACCTAGACTAATTGTTGCTGTAATATCTAATATAGTGAAATTAAAGCATGTAAAGGAATGTATGAATGATAGAACCATCCAGTCCAAGCTCTTTTACATTGTAAAATAGCATCCTTATCAATCAAAGAAAATTTTAAACTAAGTTAGGAACTATAAGTGATTCTCGGAGGAAAATAAAAAATATATATCAATAATAACTTTCCTTTTTCTTTTATCTAATACTTATTGTACTTTGTCTTCTCCAAAAGACACGTTATGAGTCTCTTTTGTTTTCTTTTTTCTTTTTAACTTGTTACTACAAATAATTTACATTCCTCTCATGTACATCAAATGGTTCTTTTTTAATAGAAGCAATATTACCCTTAATATCTGCAAGATGCTCTTTTATTCTATAAATTCCTCTCCCTTTAAACATTTTATTGCAAAACATAAAATTTATATTGAATATTTCTATTAGATGCTTGAGAAGAAAAAAATAATTTCATGCTAGGTTAACTTTGTTACGAGTAAAAGATGTTAATTTTATCGAATTTTTTTAGATGATTTTATTTTCTCCGTTATAATTTTAACCTAAAATATATAATATATAAATTAAAATGTATTATAATTTTGGTCTCAACAATTGTTATAAATCCAAACTATAATTGAATTTAACAAAGTTTGATATTATTTCAATCAAGTTATAAGGTCTAGTCATCCCCTTACTTTGAGAGTGTAAAGATTAAGAAGATGTGCAAGGCCTTTCATTAAATAAAACTCACAAGAGACATCAGAGAATAAAGGATTAGTGAAATCTAATATTAGTTCTCTTTCTTAAAAACTCATTACTAGTTAAGAGTAGGGATGACAGACAGGTCTGGGCCTGGTCACGTTCGGGTTGACTAGGCATTGGGTGGGGCTCAGGCTCATTTTCTCTGCTTGACCATGCCTCAAGCCTAACTTGAGGCTCAACGAGTAATGCAAACCAATGTCATTTTGCTTTTTTAAAATATAAAATTAGAGTTGGGACGTTTTAGGCCCAGTAGAGCTCGGACTCGGGCTCATCAATTTTATTTCACTCTCAACCTGGCCTATTGCCATCCCTAGATAAAATTGATGAGGTCGGACTCGTTGTTATCCCTAATTAAGAGAGAAATAAAACTGATGAGGGTATAAAATTCTTAAAACTAGGCCTTATTATAGATTAATGGTAGCAAGAATACTGGTTTAATTATCTAGTTCAATGTCAAAGGAGCATATTTTTAACAAGTTAGAAAAGTGACTTGAGATAGTGCTCCACCTCTACCCGCATTTGAATCACAATCATTTTCAACGTAAAGTTTAAGAAGTGTGTTTCTAATCGATCTTTGTTTGGGTTCTACTTCTACCTACAATCTAAGAGAGGCACAAGGACTTAAGCAACATGATTGTTAGATATGTACAGTAAATAGATAACATCATTGCTTGAAACTTGAAAGCTCTTCACGCGGTTCTAATGTCTTGTGCTTGTGGGCTTCCTATGTATCCTATTAGAATTCCACTCACTCACTAATGTCTAATGGAATTCATCCATAAAACCCCATTTAAACTTATCTACGGATTAATTCTTCCAAATTTTCATTTTTATTACATTAGACTAGTAATTTTTTTTTCCCTGTAAGTTTGTTCCCTTTGATCTGTTAAGAAAATGATTAGGCATCTAATAAATTGCTTTAATTGCGTTGACTACAATTTTTTTCTTTTTATATACGACCAAATGATTAAACTCAAAAAGAAAAGTTCCAAATTAAATTACAACATCGCTAGAATCCAAAACCTTGGACATTTTATGAATATACAAAAATTGAATTGAAATGTTTAGTTTTATTACAAATAAATCGATTGAAACATTTATTAGAACATCATTAATTGAGCTTTACGAAAAGATAGTCATCTGTAGAAAATAGTACTTCTGACAATTAAATAATAGGTTATTTACCAAGTATTTCCCTCTCATCTTACTCTCGTAGAAAACAACTTCTCTAGAGTCATTCACTCTTAATTTCATTCAGATGTATGAAGATAATTTTCAAGTTCTTTATTCCTTGATTCCTATGCCTTGAAATTCTTTTCTTCTTTTCCTTCTAAATTTTCGAAGTTTTTGTATCCTATGTGATTCTGATGCCTCAAATTTCTTATGTTTCTAGGTATGAAACATTTACTTCTTAGTTTTCTTTGATTGCTAATTACAATAGATAATCACTCTCGGTTAATAACTTAATATAATAAAAACAAAAGACCCCGTTACGAATGAAAATATAGTGTTAGAAAGTGTCTAACTCACCCTCAAAAGCTAGCTCAAGAGGGGAAGGTTTGCACACTATTATAAATTCTTGAATGCCTTCATAGTTGTCCGATGTGAGATTCCTGACGTACCCCCTCAGTCCAGAGCAGGACTGGACATCTGATGGATATATTGGGCAAAGGGATATAACCGGGCGCCGCCCCAAACCATCGAGACAAACTGACTCTGATACCATGTTAGAAAGTGCCTAACTCACCCCCAAAAGTTAGCTCAAGAAGAGGAGGTTTGCACATTATTATAAATTCTTGAATACCTTTATAGTTGTCCGACGTAAGATTCCTGACATATAGGACTTGGGGGCTTGATTAACTTCCCAAAGATAGAAGGAAAATATAAGGAACAACATAAAATGATAAAAGTTTTCATACTTTGAATGACCTTTTTTTTTCAAATAAAAGTTTGGGGCATTGAATATTGTTCCTCCATTTCTTGCTAGTCATCAATCAAAGCGAACATTAGAATGATGGTATTGGCTAATCGCTAATGTTGTCAATAAAGAATCCATCGCAACAACAGAGTAACATACATGAGGGTTTGAATATGGTGGAGCATTCATTTGGAACAGGTAAAAGATCATTAAGAAATGAAATAAGAAAAGCGGAAAATGGATATTTTAGGTTGTCAATTTGTAACAATAGTTTCACTACTGCTGGAATAATGACAGCTTCTATGTCTTTCTCATTATTGCTTTTTGCACCTTCTTCCACTAACACTTGCTAGTCCCTCCCACATTGGTTGGGTAAGGGGCTTTGTTATTATTTTTTTCCTACTTTTTTTAGTCGTTCTCCTGGGTCTTTTGATGTAGTAAACCACGTGCATGCACCGCCCGCTCTATTTGGTACAGTCTGGGAGTTGTGTGACGCGGCCCGCAGGTTGTGGGCTAATATGATTATCTTTTTAGACCCAATCTATATTGCAGATTCATTGAATCTAGACTATTTAGTTTTGTAACTTCTCAATTATTCTTTCTGTTACAATTGCTTAATCTTCTCTTAATATTCCGCTTCAATCATTCTATTATTGCCTTTTATACACCAAGTTTTCTTTCTTTACTATACACCATATGCACAGTCACCTTCCTTTCTTTTTCTTCTTTCTAGTTCCTCCACTCTCTCGCCCATGCATACTCCACTCTCTCGCCCATGAGTGCATGTGTGCAAGGGCTCGCTGTGATAACCTTGGGGAGCGACTGACATTTTGAATTGCACCGACGTCCCTCCACAAAATTGCTTTCAAGGCAGTGGCCTTGGCTGCAACGCAGCAGATTTCCATTGATCTACATTTTTATTCCCTACAATTTGAAAGCGAATTCTCTTGATCAATGGCTACCGGTGTCACTTTAAATTTCACTAAGTCCCTTCCTGATCTATTCAAACTTGAACAACTTGACAGAACCAATTATAAGTGGTGATCTCAAAGGTTACTGATATTTTTGAACAATTAAACATTGATTATGTACTTATAATGATCCTCCTGTTGTTGCAATCACTCCGCTTATTCTTACTAATGGTACCTCTTCTATTACTCTTGCAACCCCAACTAAGGATTCAACTAAAGATAAAACTGAAGAGTTGAAGAAGTATGAGTAAGACAATAATCTAGTTTGTCGGCATATGCTGAGCCATATGTCTAATGTTCTGTTCGATCTTTTCTACACCAACAAGTCTACCAAATCAATCTGGGATACTCTTGAGAAGAAGTATAGAGTTGATGAAACCAAAAAGAAAAAGTATGTAGTCAACAAGTGGCTGCGGTTTCAGATGGTCGATGACAAATTAGTTATGGAATAACTGCATGAATACAAGAACATGGTTGGTGACATATTTAGTGAAGGAATAAAGACATGTAAAACACTTTAAGCCAACGTACTACTGGAGAAATTTCCCCTTCGTAAATTGACTACTGCAACCAACTCAAGGACAAGAAGAAAGACTTGACTCTTTAAGAATTAATCAGTGACATGAGAAATGAAGAAGCCAATCAACTTAAAGACAAGCTTGATAATCTTTCTATTAATAAAACTAACTCTAACATTGTTGAATCCGGAGCTATTGTGTATAAAGACAGGTTCAAGGAGAAGAATAAGAAGAATCTGTAGGGATTTTAATCCCTTTAAAATCCAAGATCTATTTATATCAAATTATCAAGAACTAAATAAAGGCGGAAGTGTACCTGAATCCATTGCAGAATCTGCACTGGAGTTTTGCGGTTTTGTCTTCCAAATTAGAACGTAGCCCTTTTGTCAAGAGTTCTCCGTAAATCTCTAATTTCTCTCTGATGATGGGATTTCAGAAAAGAATTTAGGTTACGTTTAATTTGAGGACCATAACCACTTATATTGGGGTAAAGCCTAATATAATTTCTAGTTTGGCCCATCATAAAACTAGAAATTATAAACCCGGTCTCTACACATATAGA